>JANITX010000212.1:3136863-3146941 GCA_027564395.1 Erythroxylum ulei | reverse complement strand
GAAAATAATAATAATTAGGAAAATAATACTAAGGAACTAATAATATGAATAATAATATGCAGGAAAATCGTAATAATAGTTATTATTCAAAATAATAATAATAATAATAATAATGGTAATATTATTATTAATGATACTAATGATAGTAATAATAATACTACTAATAATAATAAATTAATCAATTAATAGAAAAGTGATAGGATCTTGAGTTTTGGTAAATGTCAGGATTTATTTGGATTTATTCTTATTTTCTTCGAAATATTTTATTTTATTTTAAAATAATTAAAATTTCCGTTTTTCTTTTTCAAGAAACAAAATTTTATAGTAATCGCACTCCCACTATTAACAATAATAAAAAATCAGAAAAATAGAATAAATTTTGATTTTATTTATTATTAAGAAATTAACCTTATCTTAATTTATTATATAATTTTACTAAATATAAAGTCAGAAATAATAAGAAAAATTTAAGCCCAATCTCTAACTTAATCAAAATTTGTTTACATAATAACTTTGTAAAATTTATATTTATCATGAAATTAATTTTGATTTTATAATTAAGTTATTTTAAATTAAAATTAACAAATCAAAAATTTCTTATTATTTAATGATTTATAGTTCTTGTTTCTTGGTTTTATATATATATATAATCCAGGAAAGTAGGAGAAGAAAGGGTAAAAGAAATAGATGTTGATCTCTTACCTGCAATTTTATTCATCAGAGTTTTACAATATTTGTGGGCAACTCACAAATTCTAGCCCAAAGAATTGCAAAATCTCAGTACACAGTATTGTCCCCCCATCCTGTCTACCCCTTTCCCATCCATGCCACTAATTCCCTTCAAAAATGGAGAAAAAAAATGAAATTTAAGAAATGCAAAACTTGTACAGAGTGGATTCACTATGCTACCGAACAACTCTCTACTTTTTTTTTTTTTCCTGTGTCTCTGTGTGTATGTGAGCAACTAGTAATGGTGATCTTCTCCGTCCTGATCGATGGCTCTGTATATAATACTTACTTCCACATATGATCAAGACAAATATCGTCAATGGCAAAGCAAGTCATAACACGATGTGGATCAGCTCTAAGACCAACTCATGCATTGAGAGAATTAACACTTTCCTGTGATTATATAAGGGAAGTGATGGTCACAAGACTTTTGGAAGAATGACTTTCACCTGCCCCAGCACTATGCCACATTCATAGCACAACATCTCAGATGGGTGATTGTGTGAGATAACTGAATCTCACTGCTTAATGGTTCGAAGCTCCCAGTTACCCTCGCCGTCAATAAGCCGTAATTCCACCGAATGGAAAGGTATTAGAGCGGGACGCTGGGACACACAAAGTACATAAACCGGTGAAGAGAAAGGTGATAAAATTTAAGATTCTGGAGAACTCCATTATGACTCAAGTGACAAATTATGATTAGCATGGTAATATTGATATTGCAGTTCATCAAATCGAAGAAGACGGTACAGAATATCTCTTTAAATGGTGAAAATAAAAATAAAAGAAGCAATTTACGTCAAAAAATTGAGAAGGTTTAATGTTTTGCTATAATAATACAGGAACCATTTACCTGAGAAGAGGTTACAACTGTTATGTCCATATCTTTGGCAAGCCTGTAAAGTTGTTCCTCAACGTCAACACTTGTGGCACTGCAAGTCAGGAAGGTAATGAATAAGAAACTGTCAAGGAAAAAGGGGAGGTTTCATTTCAGAGAAACAATATGGAATGAGACATACTTGGTGCATTCATCCAGGATGCCAAATTTAGGCTTGTGAAAGAATAGGCGTGCCTAGCAAAAAAGATTTCGAAACATCACGTCTTGAGAAATAAAATAATAGTCTGTGATGCTCCTATTTAAACAACTATACTTCTAGTAATAATTATTAGCTGTACTCACCATGCCTAGCCTCTGCTGTTCTCCAAGAGAGAGTATGTCTTCCCAATTTAGATTAACATCCCAACCACCTTCCTCCCTTTCTAAAAGATAGTTCAGTCTAACATTTTCCAGAATAGTCTTTAAATATGAATCGAGAATGTTTGAAGAGTCGTAAGATTTCTCCCCTGAAATACCATGGACTAACAATCAGAAAATAATGAATAAAGAGAAACTGGTAAATCATAAACGTATTTGGAAATGTAACATCTAAAAATAACATTGATTCCCCAAAAAGAAAGTTATATAGATGGCACGATCGCAAGGAAGACAATTTTACCCCATCTGAATCAATTTTTACATGTATAAACATTCTAAGAAACAGCGTGTACATGTGTGTCTATATATATGTATATATAGAAATGAATTATTTGTCTAAGTGGCAAAAAGTGGGCTATACACGTATTAAAATATTTTAATTATTAAAAAACCAAAGAAAAGATCAATATGCAAGAACTTTTACCGTTTCCAAACAACTTAGCAGTCCTAACTTCTGCTTCGTCTGGGGAGAGAGGATATATGATTTGATCTCTTAAGGTTCCTAAGCATGTATATGGTCTTTGAGGAACATAGAAGATGCCATAACCAGATCCAGACTCCTTGCTAATATCTGGTGATGGTTTAATAAGCCTTCCGCTTACGTTAGGCCAGAGACCTCTTAGGACTCGGAAAATAGAACTTTTCCCACTCCCATTTGGACCTTAACAATTCATGCAGATCCCAGATGTAACTTGATAAGATGATTAAGAGTTGCAGAAAGAAATGGTGCAACGGAATAAGATAAGCCAAGAAAGAATTTCATTACCAGTAACAAGCAGACTTTTTCCTTTGCTAATGTCACATGATAACTGCTTTGCCAACAACTTCTGCGTTGGGGTAATCATATCAACCTCTAGGAAGGAAATTGTGTCCTTTGAGTGAAGGTCAACCTTCTCGGATTCAAGTAATTTAGCAGGTGATAAATCTCCTGCATAAGCACTTCTATAAGCTCAATTTCATGACTTGAGACAAATTACAAAGTACAATGGAAAAGTCTGTCCTACATTGATTGTCATTTATGCAATCTTCTACAGTTAGACAAACAAGGCTGGTTTCACTACCTACCAAAATCTTGGAGGAAAGTTCAAGAGGCAAGAAGAACATCACTTCATCTCATTCTCTACTCTTCTTCCATTGTTATTTATTTAGCATTTCATGGTCTTGGGGCAAAGGGTCAGTGGGTGGCATTGACATGCTATTATCGACATGAAATCTTAAAGATAAACCAATCTGTTTAGCATCCAGTTCATGGACTCTAAAGCATTGAGTTGCATTCACTAATTGTCTCAACAACTTCCTTTGCCCTCCTATCGAAATTCCCTATATCTACCCATTAAGTCCACTTCGGGCATCCATCAAAATAAAATACATTACTAGGCAACGTGCTAATTAAACTAGAGAACTTTAGAAGACCTCTCTTTAAGCTAATAATTCGAGTGACAGCCACAACCAGTGTGTTTTCAAATAAACATCAACACTCAAGGGAGAGAAATGAAAATTCAACAATCAACTCTAAAAAAGTTGATGTAACTTTGTGAACAGGACCCACATTTTTTTCTGCACTACCATTGGTTCTATACTGCTTCCCTGTCCATAATATCAATGCCAACATATATCTATGTGTTCATATATCTTTGTGTTAACATACCCACAGCCGATGCAATTAAGATTGAGTTACAATAAAGAACAAAAGCTTCGAGGAACAAAGGGTAACTGTCTCTTCCTAGCAAGGTACCAGGGTCACAGAACTTTGGATACATTTGTCAACCAATTTGCCCATAAAATGAAACCAACCTTAAATTATTTTAGCGAACAGTATTGAGTTGGAAAGTAGAATATTTTACCAGATTGTGCAGCATCCAGGAGTTCTTCAAGCTCAAAAATTCTATTTATACCGCCTGATAACTCAAGAAACTTCTTGTGCAGCTCAAGGATGTCCCCAAATGCCAAAAAGCTTTGGGACACAACAGAAGCTAAGAACCGCAAAGCATGTGCCAGCTCACCTGAATAAATTTGGTTCTTTTAAGAGGGCAAGAAAAAGGAGGACACATACAGAGATAGAGCAGCTCAAATAATCATATATTATTCCACCTTGAGTTGAAGTCATAGCTCGATCCCCTTTGTGTTCAAGGGCATACAGCAAACTTAAACCCCATGTAACATTATTAGGAAGTTGCTTTGTGACAAAATCATCCAGGATACCATATAACCATTTCTTCTTTAAAAGTATCATTGAGTGCTCAAGAAGTTCCCTGAACCTTGACTCAATCATCTGCTCAACAGAGAAGTCATAATTGAGATGTCATAAATAAAAGAGTAAAGAGCAACATATATGCAGTGCCAAGGAATGAAATATAGGAAGAGCAACAACCAGTAGAAAGACTAATGTTGCAAACTAGAAGTAACTTACAGCTTTTTCTCTTGCACCACCTCCAAAGAAAGCAACAGATTCAGCATGAGTCCTCAGTCTTTCATGCATGAACCTAATTATGAATGGCTTGTTTCAGAAGACTTTACAGAAATCTAGAACCAAATACTGTTCTCTCCATGCCTCTATGTGTGAGTATGCATGTCTACTTATTAAAGATACAGAAGCATTGAACCTGTAGCTATAATCTGATTACCTGAAGGTCCCCTCAAGCTGTTGCTCTTGACCAGCCAGATCACCAAAATCAGGAGTTACTGTCCTCAGAAAACCCAAACCAAGCAACATATATGCATACAATATGGCTACACCCCTTCGACCTGTTAGAAGCTTCATTCTCCACGTAAACCTACACATGGTAACAAGTATTTTAGAACAAGAGAAAGGTCAATCAAGTATTTTTCTGTCCCTCCCTCTTTTTCATTTTCTTTTCTTTTATCTTTTTGTGCGTGTGGATGGATGGCTTGGTGGTGAAAAAAGAGGGAAGGGGTGTGAGGTTTGTCACAGGAGTTGCCAAATATTCATTATGAGCACTTAGTGAAGGAATTATACAAACAGGAGTAGCCTGTGAATCAGCTACTCACCATAGGATGTCAACACATGGCTTTACCATTCCAGTTACCAATCCAGATAGTTCACCGGTTAACTTTTCAAGATCCTGAGTGATTCTCTGATCTGCATCAATAGTTCTGTTGGACATGTGGAACACCTGTGACATGTCAGAATAACTGTTAAAAGCAACAGGAAGCTGAGGGTGGAGGGGTATAATGTAAAAGACTAAAAATGCAGTCGGAAAAATACAACCATAAAAATACATAGTTCAACATAAGAGCAAAAGATTTCTTGGATTATCAGATACTCAACAGTGGATAAAGAGAATATCATCTTTAAATATACTATGTACTCCGGTTTAAGCACAAAATTATTCTCAAACGCAAACAACAAAAGAAATTGTACAAGTATTAGACAGTATTACCTTATAAAATGCATTGTTCCTCAAATAGTTCTTTAGTAGATGACGAGTCAAGCGGATTCTCCATCCAAGCGCTAGTGTTGCTGTCAAGTGCCTCCAAGAAACAAAAATTTGTCATCAAATAGATCGCAAAAAGAAATAACATAAAAACAAATCACAAAAGATAACAATAATTGTGAATATTTTCTCACAGCAGCATAAAAAGCTAAGAAAATTAAAGTCATTTACCAATCATGAAAGAAATTTCATCAATAGCTAAAAAAAGAAAATAAACACAAGTTTTTAACAAAGCACTAAGCGAACTTCCAATTTAACCATTTCCATAGGAGTAAGATACTACTTCATTCTAAATGCTAACTCAACAAAAAAACTAATTGGAGATCATATCACAAACTATCACCTTAAATTTAAACATACAAAAGAAAACCAAATAGTAGCCAATTATGTTATGATTGAGGAAACATTTTGCGATGGAATCAGAGCATTATCTTTTGGAAACCCAAGCAGCTAAAATACAGTAGTTTCCAACGTATATGTTTTAAACAAAATTGAGTAGCTCAAGAGATCAATTCTTTAGGTAGAAGGGTACTACAAGCCTGTGCAGTTTCAGAAAACACGAGTGTTTTCTAGGGAAAAGGAATAAAACTTTGTGGAAATATTAAAATCAATGAAGCACAGTGAAATATAAGGATCTCACATCTTGACTTTACAACAATCAAAACATGTCTCCCAAAATCAACAGGTCCTCCACAACCAAGAAAGTAGTTATAAAATGACCACCATACAAATTACTTGAGATTCATGGAAGGCATAGGAATCAGAGATGTAGAATGTGTGAAACGCATATTGCCACTTCAATGTTAAGCAGAGACAACACCAATTAGGTCATTTAGTAGAAACCCATTGTTTGAGATTTATTTTTTGTCAATTAAAAAGGAACTCACCTTAATGAAGGTGCAATTAAAGAAGATGCAGCGCTTTGTAGAATGCTAACACCAATCAACCGAATGAAGGCAGCTTTGTCCTGCTCCAAAATGTACTTCACAGTGGTACCTGTGATAGTTAGCAAGGAAAATGGTTAGCCCTCAGAAATTTGGATGAATAAAATCAAAATGGATACTTGTACCATTTAATGAAGCAATCCGATCTGAGACCCATGTTCTGGAGACAACAAGAAAAGCTACTGACAGTAACTGTGCCCCCTGTTTGTCAATTATAGGTGGTACCTAAGCCACAAGGAGCAAGATGTCAATGAAGACCAAGTAATGGAAGATACTGAAACCCTCAAAGAAGCACGTTATACATTGTGCGTCATACAGTCATTCAGTGGCTAATAAATGAATGCCCGAGTTTAATATAAGACAAACATGAACCACATCCAGAAATCAACAAGCAGGCCCAACAATGAATGACAGAAGATCAAGAGTTTAGTAGCTAGCATTTGAAATAAAATTCATGTTTGCTTAAGTGGATTTATTATCATTAACTGAATATGAAAATAAGACTCCAGTCATTGGATATAGTAGTATCAAGTCAATATCCCTCTCCTTCTCCTCTTATTCTGTAAACCATCAAAAGGACCTCCCAAATCTCAACAAAGGAGAAATGGCAGATCATAATCTAGCAGTATACTTATGAGTATTTACGAGGACCATAAATGAACAATTATTCTTTGAACAAGATAATTACTAAAGCCTAACAGCAACCCAGAGAGTTTGAATTCAGTAATAACCCAGCCCACTTCCTAGCCAATTAAGAAATGCATTCACGCTGAAACCTCTTAACTAGAATATTATCTGATCCCAACTACCAAAACAAACAAACAAACTTCTGAGTAGAATATTCTGTTTCATCCCAATTGCAAGAGAATTGTCATACCAGTATTCTAAACATCGCAGCAACTCTCGATGGTAATGCCCTTGGGGTCCCTTGGAGTTGTGGAAAAACGGGCACAGTATGACTGGTACCTCCACTGGGAGATACTGCTATAACCTCTGAAATGTATGATTGTGACTTTGCACCTGAGAAGCCCTGGATAACAATCATCATGAGTTTTATACAAACAAATTATGTTTGAGGATCTACAAATTAGAGAAACTACAAGAAAGAGTATTAAGACCTCATCAGTATTTGTAAATGCTCGTTCAACTACCATTGCGTCATTTTGACGATCTGTTTCGGACGTAATCATGACATTGTTTTCAGCCTCATTCTGGGATGGAAGATCCTTACTGAAATTTAAAGGGCTCAACCAAACTGTTATTGTCAGAATACCATGAATGTAAAATCAAACAGAAATATAGAGAAATCAAGATTTCACCTTTTGTAAATAACACGCCAACCCCCTTCTCCATTCAAGGATAAGACCACATCATGAAATGCCACTAGAGCTGGCCGATGAGATATAGTTATACAGGATGTTCCCATAGCTCGAACTTTAGCACAAAAACGTTCTTCCATGTCAGTAGTTACAGCACTAGTACACTCATCAAGGATTGCAAACTTAGGCTTATGATAGAATAGTCTGGCCATTCCCAACCTTTGTTGCTCTCCCAGGGAGAGCTCCTCACCCCAATTGACCTCCTTTTCAGGGGGGTAACGATCTAATAGATACCCAAGATCAACCTAGATATAGAATACAATGTTTTCAATATTATGTAAGTTAACATATATTGCACGAAAGAGATTCAGGAAAGAAGTATGGAAAAGATGAGGATTACATTTTTTAACAGTTCCAACATTGCACTGCAGGTGAGGGGTTCAACCTCCTGTTCTGCAGTGAGGGGATAAATTAACTGATCACGGAGAGTGCCTACAGCTGTATATGGCCTTTGAGGAACATAGAAGATCTCCTTGTTGAGATCAGAACCAACACCAGGTTTTACAATATGGCCAGATACCAATGGCCAAAGTCCACCTAGAACTCTGAAAAGTGAGCTTTTGCCACTGCCATTTGGACCTTGACAGAAAAGGAAATGGAGAAGTGAATAAATTTAACAAGGAATTACACATCTGAAGCTAAAGCAATATTATAACATAATTGAGGCACTCGTCGATGGTAAATAAGCAATTTCTATTGAAAGACCAAGCACTAATAAAAGAATCAAATATCACATTAGTTGAGAAAAAAGATGACATTAAATGCTCAGACTCTAGAATCCCGAGAGACAAGTACAACTACTAATTTTGCAGCAATAAAAAAGATTCCATTAGGCACCCATGATATGGTCCTATTTGATAAATCTAAATGAATAAAAAGTTATACAGACATAATTGAAGTTGAGTAGAAAGGAAAAAGCACTATTATGGATAAAGACCTCCCATAAGGAAGAACTCCAAATTTGAAGAAACTATCAACCAGCAGCCAAAGGCTTGTCCTAACAGTGTTGCAAGTTTAAAAGGGTGATAAAGGGTGCACTGACTTTATACAAGAATCTTGTAACCAACAATAAATAGTAGTTAAACATGAAAAGTAAACAAAGGGAATCATAACACAGTGACAACCAACAGAAAACCAAAACAAGGAGGATATCGTAAGAGAGAGAAAAATTAAGCCATTGAAGCAAAACATTACTACCTGTAATCAACAGATTAGACCCTGGTTCAACTTTAAGAGTTAGATCCTCTACCAAAACATTACCAGTAGGTGTAACAACCTGGACATGTAATAGGATCATAAGAGCCTGGAATGACTGAAAGTATATCAACATATTTTTACAACTTCTTGATTTCAATTACCTTGACCCCAGAAAACTCAACAAAATCAGCTTCACTAAAGTAGTTCCTACTTCCACCTTGCTGCAGAGATGCTTTGTCATCACCGCTTAGCTCTCTTGATATGACTATTAATTCATGAATGCGATCAGCATAACCACTGTAATAACACCAGGACAAAAGATGATCAAAGCCCAATAGAAAAATACTTAACTTTTATAGGGAGACTGCTTTTGCTTCCATAATTTCTATTTCATGTTTCTAAAAATCTTCCTACTTTATCTCTACCCAAATAGCTCAATAGATATAATTCAGCAATTCATTTGCAGGCCCAAGACAATATAAAAGCAGAAACGCCAGGCTTCTGGAGAGAATTACAAAGTGCAAACTTTCTATGAACAATGATCCACAAATGATACCTGAGTCAATTAAGCCGTCTGCTTAATCGTGAGCTGATAGATAGAGTTCCCAGTGACTGAAAAAGAGATATTACAACACTGGTGTGATATCTTAAATTGCTCAACATTGTTGCCCTTCCCAAAGTGGAAGTGTCGGGTCTAAGATTGCCAGCAAAGAATGGTTCAATTATCAAAATGACAGCAACTGTAGCACCAAGATGACCAAAAAGTCCTGAATCATGCCAAACCACCAATGGTCATGATTAACTACTCTCATGTGCCTAACAAGATCCCTAAACTTTTGCTGAATATGAAACTCTTCCATACGTTCTCCACCATAAAATGCTACACTTTCCGAATTGGTCCTCAAACATGAATGAAGCTGCCGATATTCACCTTCCAATTGCTGTTCTTTGGACATTAGCTTCCCAAAAGCAGGAGAGAAGTTTTTAATCATGGCTCCTGCTCCCAGTACATAGCCCTGAAGACCAATAGCACATGAAAAGGATTCCATAATCATCAAGGACAGAAAAAATATTGAAATGAACATCACATACCAGTATCCAAAAGAAATATTTTGGGCT
>JANITX010000212.1:3102292-3120423 GCA_027564395.1 Erythroxylum ulei | reverse complement strand
AACAATCAAAACTTAGACAAAAGACTAACTTGAGCGTCGGAGGGGCCATCCGGGAACCAACCCCCGGTGTGCTTTTACTTGTTTTGTTTTGCAGGTGTTCGGCAGCCAAAACCATCCAGAATCATGGATCCAAACAATGATGTTCAGCCCCAGCAAAATTCGACAGAACCAACATCCATTAATCTAAGCAATCCATCAGATCCAGGAGGTAAGAATTAAACATAGATCCAGGGCTCATTTGACTATAAAACTTTACTCATTGACTTCATTGTGCTCCCTCTTTTTCTATTTTATTCTCTGAATGATGGTTGTATGTTGTTTGATCAGTATCTTCTGATGAGTGCATGTCGTAACCTATAAAAATTCTCCTCAAAATTCTTTACTATAATCATCTTGCTCTTTTATCTTCATGATTCACAATTGAAAGCCTGGAACTTCGTGGAATTTATTAAAGACTTGCATGTTTTCTCTATTTAAAATATTATAGAAATAATGCTTAAAACGGAGATCAAGTCTCAAAATAACATTTTAAATGGTATGGAATCCAATAATGTAAACAATCCATCAGTTTTTTAGTTTTCTAATTTTTAGTTTAAAAATAAAAATAGGGCTGGTTGGGCTGGGGTTTTAGATTCGGATGTTTTGACCCTAGTTAGTCTAGACTGAGCTAGGGCTCTACCAGACTTATGGAGCCATTGTCATGCCTAATTATTACGTGTAAATAACTAAATTAATCAACTCTTAATAAAAAATAATCTCTTATATATAATTAAATGAGAGTGAAATTTAATTTACCATACAAACTTGTTATAATTTATATTTTAGTGACCTAGACCTTGACTTAGGGATAACAATGCATCGGCTTATGAGCCAGTCTTGCCAATTTTTAAAAATATATATTTAAAAAAATATATAAAATATCGCATTTTTTAATTGGGTCTTCGCCTAGGTTCTCTAGGCTTGAGTTTCACCTTTAATTATAGAAAAATATATGTAATAATTATATTAAAACTTATTTATGCAAAATACATATTTTATTATTGATAAAGTGCAAAATAAAGTTTTGGATCTATCTATGGTAAAGAAACATAGATCAAACACATGATAAGTTGAGTCATGTTCTTTTGTCGTTAGGAAATCAAGCAGAACTTTAAGTACTTACAAGTAACTAATCCATGTCTCCTCTAAAAGAGCCAGTATTAATTGCAAATCTCTTCTAAGTATCTCGGTTATCACCGGATCGAATTTGAAGTGGACTTGATAGCGGCAATCAACCTCCTTTCTTTCTCGGTGAGATGATTGATGATTTCCAATCCTATAGTTCAGGGAATTCATGAACTGTTTACTCAGAACTGGACAGTCGTATATTGATAAATCTATCACGAGAGTAACAGATGTACTGACTGGCTAGCGAATTATGCAGAGCATTTTAAGTTAGGAAGCACTTATTTAGATACTAAACTCATTGAATGCCACTTTATCTTATTACAAGATATGTCAAGAATCTGTTTTCCTCGTCTTATCATATGATCTTTTTTTTCCCTCTTAAAAAAAAAAGTTGATTCGGACTTTAGCTGAGTGCGATCAACATTAACAGATCAGATTCAGATTGATATATGTACGGTCAGAAGTCATAACTCCTTTTTATGTCAGATTCACATCCTGATGTACAATTGTTTTTTAACACTCACCATCTCTTTTCTTTGCATCAAGAAAGCTGAAGAAGCCAAAATGTAAAAGATGAGCAATCATAAAAAAATTAAGACTCACTCTAAACCAAGTGATTACTTCTGAACACCGACCATTCATGGACTTGACCTGTTTCTTACAAAACTGAGAAACTGCATAAGTGGTGGGAGGGATGAAGCAGCCATGTCATTCATAGTACCTTCATGTACTTGTTCAAATGCAGTGTCATTCGGAGGATTGTGAACTTCTACAAATTCAAGATTCATCTTCTTCAAGCTGCAATTTGTAACCATGCTTCATGCCTGCACCAAAATCATGGTGGTCACAGTATGTTTGAGAATTTCCAAACCTAAGACACTAGGTACTTGTAAAAAGTACATTACAGTTTTCTTACTGAAGTTTGAAATGCTGAATGATACCTTTCAATGATGGCTTATCGTGTTTATCTTTCCTTCCGCCATCATCATCCTTCCATTCACTTCCGTTGTCGTCGTTGTCGTCATCTTCATCACCCATTTCATCCCTTCTGTCGTTTCCTATATCACTTTCACTGGCTGTTTCCCATTCAGAATCATCACTTTCCTGTCCACGCATGTGACCAGTGATACCCTCAGAGTGGACACCGCCGTGTTTGATAGCCGCCTCTCTAAACAACCAGGCTGCACGCATTTGCTTCCTAACCAGCCGCTCAGCGTAGTCTGGAACTTTATTTTGCCTCAAAGACAGATCGGGATCATTCGACTGAGAGCATTCATTAATGAACAGAATAGCATCTAACAAGCTTTCCTTAGCTAAGCCTAGCATATCATAAGCCTGAGATCTTCTCCAAAGACTCTTCGCATGACGATTAAGAGGACTGTGAAGGCAAAGTGCACGGGTAGCATCACTTATAGCGGTTAAGGGTTGTTGTAACAGAAGATGACACTGAGCTCGATTACTGTAAAGAACGACTCTTTCTTTCCTGGACCTCATCGGGCACAGGGCCAAGGCCTCTGAGTACTTCAATGCAGCTCCAGTTATATTCCCTGATGAGAAAAGTGAATTCCCTTCAAGCTTGACCACCAATGCTGCCGCCTGCTTAATATGAAGGTCCTCTTTTGGCATATTCTTTTCCCATTTCAATCTTTGCTTAGAATTTAACACTTCCTCAATTAATTCTTTAGTTCGGCTAGAAATCAGGCTGCGTCCCGTTCCTGGTAATTGAATACATTCCTGAAGTACATTAACAATGGAATCCCCAAGCTTCTTGTGATCACCAAGTGTTTTAATCTCTGCCAGGTCTACAAGAGCAGGCACTGCCTTATCAATCACCTATACGACATAGAAAGAAACATCAGGTGAAAACCAACTTAACTTAAAGTAGAATATCCAAAAATCAATTTACCTTGTGGCATGTACTAGGATCTTGAAGCAGCCAAAGAAGACAATCTACAGCCATATACTGCCAATCATCTGATGAGCGAGCAATATTACACAATGCCTCAATAATACCAGGACAGCTAGCTACAGGACCTCGACCAAGTTTATGATGACAAATTGTTCTCAATAAACCTATACCGGCAGGTGAGTTCTCGTTAACAAGTCCACCCCACATCCCGGGAAGTTTAACTAAGAACTCAGGCTTGCATATGGTGGGAAGAAACTCGGGCTTGAAAGCGAAGCAATTAATAAGCTGAAGAGACCAGCACTGCAGCTGACTTGCCCATTCCTCTGCTTTTCTCGATTCCATTTCAACACCTCCCATGCCACGAGTCAGCAAATCACAGTGATAACCGAGCCTTCTATCAAAAAACTGGTAAAAGTGCGAGTAGACTATTTCTAGTGAACTCATTGCAAGTTGGATAGAAAGCTCAAGGATTTCACCATGGCTCGCTATAGAGGGAAAAGTGCGGGCATAAGTAGCCAAGTGTCCAAGAGCTCGCACGGCCACTCTTTGTTCCACCCATGTCAACCTCCCTCTCAAAAGCTCAACCAAGGGAGGAATTACACCAGCGCGGACAGCACTTTCAGCAAATTCTTCCATATTCATAGTATACGATCCAATGATATGTGCTGCATAGTAGGGAATGTATATATTCTGGTCGTGAGCAAGCCAGCGACGATTCTTTAAACCTTTCCCAATAAGTGAAACCATGCATTCGAAAATTCCCAATTCAATGAACTCAGGGTCATTGGAATGGGCCATTGCAGTGTTCCAGAGGCCACTAATTGGAAGAACCTGGCCATCATCATCTTGCAAAGGGAGTTCTCTAAAGAATTTTAATATACTTGCTCTACGCTTGCTGGGATTCCCTTCCTTCATGACACAGAAAAAGCAACCAGGGTATGGACAGTCGGTAGTGATTTTATCCATGCTCAGATACTCAATTGCTTGAATTCATAGACCTCCGACTCAATTCCTCGTCGACTAGTTGGACACGTTAACTACATTCAACCCAAAACTAAAGAACGTAAATTGCCAGTCACAACACATATTCACAAAAACAGTATAATTGTCGGGAGAACAAGGACATTTCCACAATGATGTCTCCTACATGGTCAACACACAATGACAAACTAAATACAAATTTTAGTTCAACCAAGTATGCAACATAAGGAAAGTGCCACACACTGTCCAAGTTGCAACTTCTGCAACAATTTGAAATCGATCACAAGGAAACAAGATAGACAAAATGGTGTTGTTCCCCTTCACATATTGCTGTTCTCAGCTCACACAGATTAGAAGAAAAATGATATATGTTGTACCATTAAAAACCATTCACTGGAATCGAATAAAAATTCCAACTGCTATAGTCAGTCTATTGGCAATCTTTCCTTAGAGCTTCTGTAGCTAATATCAAAGGATCAACACCTAACAAATATCAACATGAGTTATTACAAACTTCTCATCGTTCTACCTAGATGCAACTAATCGTAGAATCCCAAAGTCAGTTTCTTTAGATCCTATTACAGAAAGAATCTCAATTTGAACAAAAACATCAACAAGAACATGAGTAATTCAGATCTTAAAAAGAAAAAAAAATCGAATTCAACAAGCAAAATGGGGAGCAAAAAAGAACCACTGAAACACCGAGTCACAGGGGAAAAAAAAACGCTATCAATGGAGAAAAGCCAACTCTATATGATGGAAACTGTGAAAAGGTGATCAAAAGTATCGATTTTGACCCCAAAAAAAAAAAAGAAAAAAGAGAAGCAGCATTAATGAGAAGAAGGTGCAAAAACCAAATGAAAAAAAAACGTAACAAGAACATGGGAAGAGAAGAGAAGAGATGAGACCACTTCAGCAAGCAAGGGAGAAAGAAGCAGAAGATCTCGAGACCACCAAATCCTCCACCAAGATGAAAGGGAACGGACATTTTGGGAGACAAAGTCTGTCGGCGGCAGTCAAGCTCGGCGGGGAGGATGATGGTGATCGGAGTAAGGCGGCTTTGTTCTGATTTGTTTCTGATTCTGACAGCGGAGAGAGAAGGATCTTTTGTATTGTAATCAACAAAACACAAAACACCTCTCTTTCTTCAACTTTCCCTCCTGTTTTTTAATACAACAGTTCGTGTTCTTTTGTCTAGCCCCACTCGCAGTTATTAACAGTCGCTGTCACTACAAGCACGGGGCCCACTACTGTGAAGTTAGGCCTCGGTCTAAGCTAAGAGGGAGATTGAGTGACACAGACAGCGCGTGGAGATATCATCTGCTTAGTGCGGGCTCTGGGTCCCATTTTCTTACATGCCTCGTCTCTCCTCGGAGCGGTCTTGCTTCGTTGTTTTTACCGTTTCACCAACTCCAAACCGAAAATAACGGAAATATCAATAGACTCTTTAAGCTTATATGAAAATTTCAATTTCAATTTCATTCCCAAATTTTAATAAGATCAAATATAAGATAAAAACATAAATATATTTTTATTAATTTTAAATTTATATTTATAATATTTAAAATTATTTAACATATTATGTTCTTACAACATCTTTGAATTCCAAACTGAAAATAACAAAAATAACAATAAACTCATTAAATCATATAAAAACTTCAATTTTATCCTAAATTTTTAATAAGTTCAAATATAAGATAAAAATAAGTAAAAAAAATTCAATTATTTTAATAAAAACCATTACATCTTTACATGACCAGTAAAATAATTTATATAAATAACTTAATTTAATAGCTATTATGAAGAAAGGGGTGGGTCCCTCCCACGACATAGACAACTCAAGCTCTTCAATGTTTTTTTGGATCCAACAATTTGATGTCCATATCCATATGCAAGAAAACAAAATCATTTAATGGGGGATCAGTCGGAGTACTTCAAGAGCAGAACTATACTCTCAATTACAATTAAAAGATAAAATGTGAATATTTAGGGCTAAAGGTGTATGGAGCGGCAACATGCCAAGCTAGACTCGGGTTCACTCAAACTAAGACGTTATTTGCCGGATTATATTAGCTATTAGTTAATTTTATCAGTGCTTATCTGATAATTGATTCTATCAGTTGATTTGATCAATAAATAATATCAGCTGTTTATTAAAGATGTTTGATAAAATTAGTTATTTAGTATTAATGTGAAATAACTTATGAGGGTATAATTTAAAAATATATATAAGGACATGAATATTATATTTTTTAGTATTTCATTGACTATTCTTATAAGAATTTAGATTTAGATTTAGATTTAAATATTTAATTTTACAAAAATTAAGTTTATAACTTTAATAAAAACATAATAATAATAATAATAATAATAATAATAATAATAATCCAACGTTAAATTCTCTATTAATATGAATGATGCAGCGGGTTACATCATATTAGTATTTTTCATATAATATGTATGAAATTTGTTATTTAATAACTTTAAAAATCTGTAATTATAGTATGTCACAAATACCATATATAATAATTATAAAAATATTAATTTGATGTGACTCTTTATATTCACAAACTTAATATTATGATATTTTTAAATGTAAGCTAATATTATAAAATTAAATAAAGATTAAAAAGTTTAATTAACCTATTTATTATATTTTTTCAAACTTCACAACATAATTGTACGATAAAAAAACACAACTTTAAAAATACACAAAGTAAAAATAGAGAGTAAAGTGGAGGGTAATATTATCATTAGACAAACAGCTAACTCTAAAAGCTCCTCTTATGAAACTTTTAAAAATCAGCTTATTAAGGTTAAATAAGCTAACCAATAAATCATTTACTAAACACATTAATAATTTTTTAAGATGATCAATAACATTAAAAATAGCTGATAAGCTATTTACCAAACACTTCCAAAGCCTACTCTAAAGTGTTTGTACAGGCTCTCAACGCAAGTCTAAGTTTGAGCCCGAGTCAATTAAAAATTAGCTTATTTAATATTAAAATATTATGTGAATTTATAAATTCATTCGTGCACGTTTAAAAACGATTGATAATGATTTTATGTAATTAGCATAGTGTCAGGTAGTCAAGTTGTTACTTGAGCTTCTTTCTTTTGAAAGTTAGCTTAAAGGCTTGGAAAAATAAGTACATGTTTGTTTTATTTGGTGGCATATTACAAGTGGTTCAATCTGATAACATTTGGGACCAATGAAAGCGAATGTGACTTTTGGTACGTATCAATAAGGAATCGCAATCAAGTTGGACCGAGCCACTTAGGCTAAATTTTCGTTTGAGCCTGAGACACATTGCTTAAACCCAACCCTAATCATCACTTGGCTAGTGTAGGTAAGGCAAATAGTTTACTATTAAATTGCCCCATACACCTGTAATCAAGGATGGTATTCTAAGTTAGGCTCGACCTAGCATGAATTCAAAGAACTTGATTTAAGTTAATCGAATTTTGAGCTAAAATTGAGTTTTTTTCTTTTAATTTTTGATGATCGGGTTAGGTTTAGATTTTACTACTCGACTCAATTCTAAATTTTAAATTTTAAATAAAAATGACATTATTTTGAATAAAACAATATCATTTTTTTAATTTATTGAAAGCTATTTGAACTTGATCCGGTGCTAATTAAGATTCGAATTGTGATCTTTGAGACCGATCAAACTTAAGGTCAACCTCATTCTGGATCCAATTTAATACCAATCCTCTCTTAAGACAAGTTGGAAGAGGCCCTTTCAAGGAGTTGGGCTTCGCAACAAATTATTGTAATAATCTAATAATTGAAAGATTTAAGATTTGATTCAAATTGCAATACCGTTAAAAATTTTAATCAATTAAATTAAATAATTTATTTAAAATATAATTTATAAATTAATTTATACATTCCATAATTAACCTAATAGAAAGTAATCACAAAGCATTTGAAGTCTATAAGAGGTTTTGGGCCTAAAGAGAACGGCTTTGTATCTCGAAATTGATGAGCCTAACTTTTATTCCTTGTTCACTTCCATGCATACTAAAAAAAAATCATTGAATCCTCTATTGTCATCTATTGTTGTCACTGCTCAAAATGTTTAAAACAATTTTTATTAACTAATATCAATAATTTTTTAAATTTTCATTAACTAAAATCAATAATTTTTTAAATTTTTTTTTCTCCTATCAGAATTCAATACGTAGTCCTTTTCGATCAGTTTAGTTACAAGAATATGTAATTCGAATTCGATTTACAATTTTCAATTTAAACAAACTCTTGTCGTACTATTCTAATTACAACCTAAAATTTGAGCAAATTATCTAAAATAATATTATTTAATCTTTTTTTAAATGTTATTGAATCTCAAGCCGAATAGAATCAAAAATACACATATGCGGCCGATTAGACCAAACCACTTGCCTGTCGAAATGGTAACAGTCTAATCTTTTTGAATGATTGAATTGTTTAACTCATATCTTCAATTCTAAATTTGACTTGTAATTCAATCAAATTAAGCTCATATGCCTACCTATTCTCATCTCTAATCATAAGACTTATCCAAAAGAAAAGCAGCTTTGTGGTTATTGTAGACTTTAAGAAGAAAGAAAGTCTTTAAACAGTAATAGATAGTAAAAGTCGTTTCATTTCAACCCATTCAATACTGCTTAGTGACAACGACGCCGGATAACCTAATTTATTCTGACAAATGACACTGGCCAAACACAGGCCGTTGATTTAGTGGTCACTACAAAAGTCGCTTTTTGCAGGAAAAGCAGTCACAAGTTACAATCAATGTTTTATGAGATTCAGATCAAAATCATACAAAAAGTATCTGAAACTAATACATATGCGTATGTACGCAAGACTGACCTCTCTACAAATGTTGTCGGTTGAATGGTCCACCGACACTGTGTGGCTGATTGCTATTCACTAGACAAAGAAGATAATTCAACGCAATTAAATTAAATATTTAAATTTATTTATTTATTTTTAATTTAATGTATCAATCTTAAATGAAATTAATCGGTCCAAACCAAATTGATTAGTTTATTGCTTGTAATTAAATATTATGGGATTATAATTTAAAATTAATTATAAATATAGTCACCGTGATATTCTTGATTATAGTTCAAATTCTTACTATGATTACAAACTTTACTACGTTGGTATTGTTTATAATTTAAGTTTAAGTTTGAATTGGATTAAATTTTAAAATTGAAATTTATATTTAAATATATTAATATTGATTTAATTTATTAATTTTAAGTCGATCATTAATTAATTTATTATACAAAATAAATATAATAAACTAATCTTTTTGCTAATTAATTAGAGATAAAATTGTGTATTATTAAACTTTCCAAAACTTTGCGCATATTGTTGAAATGTTACGAAACTATAAGTAAATATAATCACAATATTATTATTATTTCAATAATATTATAGCTCAAAATGTTGTCATAATTTTTATTATAAAATCGAACTGTATTATTTTAAACTTCATTAAGTTATTATTGCATATAATTTAAGTTTAAATTCAATTAATTTTAAAGGCTTAAACTTATATTTAAATTCAATTAATGTTAATTCGATTTATTGATTATAAGTTAATTCGATAGATCCAATTAAATTAATTTAGTTATTATCTAAAACTAAATAATTTCGAATTATATTACTAAGTTCATATTGTTTCTAAATGAAAACAATGAATTTATATTGTATTGTTCACAATTGCAATCAAATAATAATTTACAATTTAAGAACTTGTTACCAATAATTTTTATTGGTAATTATTTGCATAAAATACAGAAATTACAATAATTTTGCAAGTCTTCTTTGTAAATACCTAAATTATATTTTAAAAATTGCAATTTTGATTAATTCTTCTTACCCTCCTCGCCACCTTCCTCCAAATAGGTCTTTTTTCTCCGATCAGCTTTGGCAAACAGACAAATAGCAAGAAAACACGTGGCATAAACCCCGTAAACTCTCCAATTAGTCTTGGGCGGCTGGTGCAGAACCGCCCTGTGAAACACCGCCACGTAGTAATGTAACCCGACGGCGAAACTCACCAAGGTCTGACCCAGACCCAGAAGTTTGGACCCCAACCCGGACTCGGTCGAGAACACGAGAACCAAGTGCACGAGAAGGAGCAACAAGTACAAGACATAGCCAAGTGTCTGGAGTATCATTAGACAGACGTAAGTGGATTGCGTCGTGGTGTATAAGAACTTGAGGGGCTCGAGGGTGGTGACCAGAGAGGTGAGGCAGAGAATGGAGAAGTAGATGGAAAGGTAAGCTTGGATAAAGATCACGACTTTCTGGATGGAGAAGTAAGCTTTGATACGGTTGACGATTAACAAGACAAGGATTAGTGGGATCAGTACGAAAGCGAATGACGCTATTGAGGCAATGGTGGAGGCGTACTTGTTTCCGACTATCGGTTTGAACCCTCTTGTCATTTCTTTGTTGGCTTTTGTCATGTACTTCTTGGAAGTGATCGAGATGCTCTCGAAGTCTCGTTGGATTGTTTGTTGGAACCTGGAGGGTAAGTCCCTGAACTCAGAGATTAGATCATCGTCATCTTCTTGGTCCACCAAACTCACGGGTTGCTTACTTCCCTGACCCTGAGTGGATTTTGGGTCCTGTTTCGTGGATTTTGGGGTCTTCTTTTGTTTCTGGGATTCAGTGTCACTGACTTTGGGAGTTGGGTTTTGGTTTGTGGAAGCGGGTTTAGTCGTTTTGTTCTTGGGAGAACCTGGTTTTATCAGATCTGAGCTTTTCTTGGTGGAGGGGGAAGTATTAGTCTTTGTAAAGTTGGACGCTTTTGATGTGGAGTTGAGCTTCTTCTGCAGTGAGGTGGAATTGCGCTTCTTGAGCTCAGTTGTGGACGGTACACCAGTGGATGTTCCTTGAGTTGAATTCACAGACTTCAGTTTGGTCTGGTTCTTGGCAGGCAGGTTTGTTTTCAGGAGTTTGGTTTGGTTTTTTGGAGACGAATTGGGTTTGATGAGCTTGGTCTGATTCTTCTTGCTCTTCTCCTTCAGAACATTGCCCTCATCCTTTTTCACTTCCAACAACATTCTTCTATCACTAAAACCTAAAACCTGATTTTCCTCAAGCAGATGACCCTCTGAGGAGCCACAAAGAAGAAGACAAGTAAACACAAGCAGAACAAGATGAAGTAGAAGTACCTTTCTGAAACTGAGTGGAACCATCTTGGAGGATCTAACTTAGGCGCTTAGAAGATGTAAGAAACGTGTTTGAATGTGAGAGAGAGGTGGAATTAGTGAAGGAAGGAGTGGATATTTATGGGAGTGAGTAATTGAATCATACCTTAAAATGGACAAAAAGTGAAGCTCACATGACAAGAAGTAGTAAAAACTAGAAAGGCATGAAATTCCAATTCCAATGTAAGTTCTACTTATACATAAACCGCGGTTTCAGTACACAGTTCACAGGTCCCGGTGTTGCTCCTGCCGTCGGATAAGAGTCTTGTCTTTTCAGAGAATAACGTACTCCCTCCGATATAATCTATGTAATTAAAATGTGAGAGAAATTAAAAAGTAATTTTAGAAGTAAAATTATAAATATGCATAAAAAGTCACAAACGACACTTATTTTGAATAATTAAAATCCTTCTAAAACGACACTTATTATGAATCAGAGGGAGTAGAAGATACACAAAATCAGCTATGTGATGGACAAAAACTAAGCTAAAAAAACTAAAATCAAGCTAATAATTAGCTGACTATCATTTAGGGAAAGAAAGAAATTCTAGGAGGTATATGTTAACCCCCCTTCAAATTAAAGCGTAGTTATTAGTAATACCCAACTTGCTACAAAGAAAGATGAACTGATCGCTCCCAAAAGGTTTAGTGAATAAATCACCAAGCTGGCGACTGCTAGGAACTTGGAGTGTCGTTAGATGCGGCTCTAAAATAATATGAGAATCACTTTGTTCGTTTGTCAAACACAGGATTGGCAGCAGCCAGCAATGTGAATAACGGCTTGATTGTTACAATATAGCTTAATGGGTTAACTGTATCATAATATTTAAGTTAGATAAAAGAGTTTTAGGCCATAATACTCGTAAGTGAGTTGCCATGGCCAGATACTTGACTTCTGTAGAAGAGCGAGAGACACTTATTTTTTCTTTTTTGCCTTTTAAGAAATGGGGCAGGAGTTCAGGCCTGTAAAGTATTACGTCATAAATCGACGTATCATAGGATGTTACGATGAAGAAGTGGAGTTGAGTAGTAACTGTGGATGGTAGAGTTGGAGTTGGGAAAACTTCAACAAGACTTGAGCTTCAGGTCAGCTCCAAGATCCAAGCTCCAATTTTTGGGAAACAGAACCTAAAGTGGAGAACAGAATCCTTAGAACTTCAGCTGGATGAGCTAGCTTCAACAGATCCTTCCAATCTACTCTAGGCTAAAGCTTGAAGATGAAACAGAAATTCCAGCAGCAAATACTTCAGCAAAAATATGTTGACATCAAACACTCCAACAGAAACAGAACTTCAATGCCTCAACCTTGAATAAGCCTCGAGTCTGCACTTCTTTAGCAACAACAGTTGCTTCTGTACTAAAAGGATTTATCTTCAAGGAATGAAAGTTTTGCTGATGAACATTATTTGCAATCTATAAGCTTGATGTATTCTATGTAATAGTCACTCAATAGCAACTAAGTATGTGACTTTCTAGTATTGTAAGAATTCAGTATCAGTGCTTGAGTAAAACAAAAACTATGAAGCTTAGGAAAAATGGAAATTTTTGCACTTTCAAATCTGCTTCATTTCCTCTCTTAAAAGCCCTTTTCCATACTACTCAACCTACACACATTCATAACAATACCAAATCAACAGTAGAAGCAAAGAAAAATTGCAAAAATTGATGAAGAGAAGAAGATGAGATTTTTCACAAAATGATGCTGTTACTGTTCCATTGATCCGAAAGTGATAGTTTTGAGCTTTTTCAAATTAGCTCTTCACACCATCCTTGCATGATTACATCAATGGTCCAAAATGAAAGATAAAAACAGCTAATAAGTAGGATCTTGACAAGTTTCATCCTCTCATTGGTTCAGCTGGAACACAAGTGAAATTATTGGACAAAACATCAACAAAAGCTGACACAAGGATTTCCTAATAAGTTAAAGCTGCAAAAGTAAATCAAGGACAAAAGTTGCTTGAAAAAAATGGGAATAAATTAAAAAAAAAGGCTGATACTCGACTTTCATTTCTTCGATGCCTATTGTTGCTTTGACTTCAAATTCTGCAAATCTGCTGACTTGTAAAACTTTAATTGCTTTAGGTTTGTGGAAATTTGCTTCAGATATCAAAACTTTGTTTCGGGCTTCTCCATCTGATGTAGCTACACTTGCTGCACATTTTCAAATTCTTCATTCTTCAATCTTCCATTGCATGTAGCTTCATTTTCCATGTTTATCTTGCATTGAACTTCATTCCTACTTTGATTATCAATCAATCGAATTCTGGTTTGTGAATTCAAACATTTCTGAATTGCCACCAAGATCATCATCTCTAGCTTCCTCTTCACTGCTGAAAACTTGCTCTTCTTTTTGATCCTCTTCTTCACTCTTACTGAGCTTGCAATCTCCTCCACAATCTTCAGCATAGCTAGCTGCATGAAACAACACAAATCAATAGGAACTTAGCGATGGAAGAAGAACATTGTATATAATGAGTCACGTACACCATGAGGGGTATTATGGTCATTATACTTTAAATAACTACCGAAAGTAGTTAAGGTTTAGAATTTAAAAATCAAAGAATAAGAAGATAAGTGTAATATTTTTTTAACAAAAACCTTTGTAAACGGAGATATGTAGTAAACGGTTATTTAACCGGTAAAACTACAACAATAATCCAAGTATGTGATTTTTTTTTATTTTTTGTATGTATATATAAAGATCCTGTTTAACATTATCTGTGTGATTATGCTCTATCTTATTTAATCTTATATTGGTATCAAAGCAGGTAATTTTTTTTAATGTTATATACATGCTAAAATCAAGATGTCGTAAATCTGTGTTGTTGTTTGATTATTGATGATTTGTGAATAATGATATGAATATATACGAATATCATGACTGTTGATATGTTATTTCTTGCTATATCATACATTTGTTTTAGGCTTTTGTTTTTACTTATTTTGTTTCCAATAATCCAAAATCCTAGAAATGTCGGTCTTCTTTCCACTACAGGAAAAAACATGATTACCGACGAAAATTATCGACGGAAAGCGTTAATTTGTCGTCGATAACTTGAGTTTCCGACGATTTTTACGGGCAAAAAATTTCGCCGCTAAATGATCGGTCGATAAATTTACCGATGGAATTTTCGTTCTATCTGAGACTTTACCGATGGATGCCTACATCCGTTGGTACATTTATCAATGGAGAGAATCACCATCGGCAAATTATAAACCGTCGGTGAATATACATAAAAAATGTTAGCATATATCGACGGTATGTCAACAACCGTCGGTAATATTGGTCAAAATACGAACGGAAAGCAAACTTCTGTCCGTAATATCCCTTAACATTTACCGACAGTTTAGCGTAAACCATCGGTACATATGAGTTCACTTACCATCAGAGACTTGAATTCCGTCGGTAACTAAAAAACACATCCTTCCCCAATTCCCACCTTAAGTTTTTTCTTTTAAAAATCTCGATATTAAATTTGATTTGGATAATTTCAACAGCTATAAATTATCTATGCATTGTTTTTTTTTAAATTTTGTATATATTTAATTGTTTAAATAGAAAATTAATTGATCATATAAAGGAAAAAAAATTCGTCATTGATAATAAAAACATTCAATTCTACATAAATTGAAACCAAATGACTACAACAATCCCTATTGTCCTGGTGAGCGCGGATGGTCTAAGTCTTTATCCCTCCCTTTCAACTGCTCCATGTCATTTTGGAGCTTAGTCATGTACTCCATTGTCTATTGCAACTGACTTGTCAAGGTCTGCACTGTGCTCTCAAGCTCATAGATACATTTCGTCGTCCCCCGTCTATTTGATGCTGCTGTACTGGACGTAATGGAGTGTGAATAACATGTATTCCCAAATAAGCCTAGCCCGAAGATCTTTCCACGATTATTCCTACCACCCACTATATCAAAAAATGCCTGGGTCTAATCAACAGGTTGTTCTCGCTGAGATTGTCGCTGTATTGTTTCTTGTATTTGGTCCTATCAAGAGGCAATGCTTATATTATAATTAGTAAGTCATAATTATTAAGAATGAATATTGAAGCATGAATTTCACATACATTTAGTTCTCTACATCGGCTGTTGACGAATGTCACACCGTCATGCTTCTTCGTGTGAGTATGCAAAAATAGCTGAGTAGGTGTAGGAGGAATACCCAAAGACTTTTCCTGCATATTTAACCTAAATGGTTAGATGTGAAATGTATTTAATAAAAATTTCGGCAAAGTTTCCCCTATTTTTATGATATGTCCCCCTGTTGAACAAATAAAAAAACTCAACACAATCATATATGACACCAGACATTTATACCATTACCTTCATCTATAATACAACAAAGTAAAACATGTACAAAATAAGTGTGAAGTTTAGATACTTACAAATCTCTGTGTATGCTCGTGGTGGCTTATTGATACGAGAAGACTCTCTCCCCCTGGGCCTCCATGTCTGTTGGTGGAGTTACGCCCTGAGATTGACATTACCGTAGGGCTTCTCTAATACTTCTGCCATCAACTTCATATTTGCTTCGAAATATAACGTGATCGTTCACCAGCCTTGTGTATCGCACCAATAAATTCGAGATAACGTGTACGAGCTCGCCTCTCCCATAGTCTATGTATAATGGCGTTGATACTAAAATCCCATAAAATTCTTTCTAAAATAAGAAGAAAAAAAATTTAAAGTAATATCAATAATATTTATGTAATTAGTGTATATATATCAATATAAAGCAAAAATAAATGTTTATTGTACCTCAAACTCCTAAAAGTAAAAATCCTTTATTTTTTAAATTTAGAAGTCATATTTCTAGAACACGGCCCAGATGGAACCAACCTAATATAAGAAGTAAATTAATATAATGAAAAAACTGATAAACTTGTAACTTAATTAAAAACAAATAGTTAGTAATGTGATTTCACTTACAGATTACCATCAATTGTTACGTACTTTCTTCCGACTGGTCCCTTAGCTCCAGGCTAGCAGATGTCTCTGCCATCCGATAAAGTGATATTGGATGATATATGAGTTGAGGGTGGGGATGGGGATGGTGTAGTATGTCTTGCAGTAGGTGATGCCTCATCTGCAGCTGTAGGCCTTGGAGGGGGAGGGGGTGAGTTAGTGAGAGCTGCAGAATGTGACGATTCACCTACACAGTAAGTGCTGCCGAACATGACTCTTAACCTGGGACGCATTACCTCACGCTGTCTCTTTGGTCCCATATTTTTACCTGAAAATCATTGTTTATCGAATTTTCTACTTATATAAGAATTTGAATTCAATATTTGTCACAATATATGGAACAGGGAATAAGGCGATGTTTAATGTCATATTCAAGTATAAGCAATGAAAATGACAGTTAATAATTGTAGAAGAAAAACAATAACAACCCTCATTCAATAGGAAATAGGACAAATTCTTACAAATACAACAATATATCAACGTTCAGTTGCTTATCTAGTATATTGCAATGATAAATCAAAATGATATAATTATTTTGTTTGATTCCATGTGACATGGGATTTGGTAAAGGTAAATGAGTCCCCAATGGCTGGATTCTCGAGAAGTGTCGTGGCATGTAAACGTATCAATTGAAATAGTGATACTTCTTCCCTCAAGTGTAGGCTTTTGAACACCTTCTTGCAACAACATTTTTGCTATAGCTAAACTTGTAGAGGATACAGTAAATGCGTCGCCGGTCTTAGTATGAAAGACTAACTCTTTAGATGAACTACTAGCGGGAACTAATTTACCTAAAACATAATCAGTATAGAACTTTCATAAAGTCATATTATAAAACCGTTAAACGAACCAAAAATGGATATTAATGCATAAGTGAATGTCTAGACGAGGTTTGTGGAATTGATGAATTTTGCAAAATAATCGATCTCCCTAATCCTTTACCTACTGTTGTGACATCGCTCTCACCTCTATCGGCATACATGTCATCTTCGAGATTCAAGAAAGCTTAAAACAACATATAATATAGACCATCAAATGTGAATATATATAATAACTTCATCAAAGGAAATGAGATATACATAATAAGGAAAGAGACGTTGTTCAGATCATACTAAACACCTTGAAGAAGAAGATCGGCAATAGAAGGCAAACAGTCCTTAGTGTATGAAGTGGCGTTTTTTCCTGCATACTTTATTCCTTATGTTGGAACAATTTTGCCACATTCCTCCCAACGGAAGGAATTACTGCCATCTGGAACTAGTTGCCATGTCAACATTCTTTGAATAAGATTTTCAATGAAATTCTGTACATAATATACTGAAAAGGAAATAATTTATGATGTTGATTAAAAAATTCAATTTCAAATATAATTTAATCACTATCATAACTTAATTGCAAAGTACAATCATCTTCTTCTTCGAAAGAATAAGAATCAAAGTCGGGCTCCTCTTCAGATCTCTGACCCTCGTCATCCTCTCCAGATAAAATTTCAACATATTCGTTCGATGGATCGTTCAAAGGTTCATTATCGTCATATGTCATAGATGCATTTATAAAAGTGACATCTTCTTGAAATGCTTTAGTTTCAACTATCTGCTCTCCTTTTCTATGTGATTGGAAAACATCTCTAGGTTTAACTGTGCAAACTGCCAACCAATCTATCTTATCTCATTGTAAGCTTGGAAAAGGGACATAACACACCTGTTTCGCTTGCATTGCCATCATGAAAGGTTCAAACTGTCTCAATCTTCTCCTTATGTTGACTTCAACTAGATTGTATTGGCTATGCACTTTTGTTCCAACATTTGGAGTCGGGTCATACTAGTCACATTTAAATATCACACATCGCTTAATTGGAAAAGCAAGGTACTCAACT
>JANITX010000212.1:3057399-3072034 GCA_027564395.1 Erythroxylum ulei | reverse complement strand
TCATCAATTAGGAGTCAACAAGTGCACAAATAGTTAAGAAAGTGAGGCCAATTTATAATGTAAACTTGGCTCAATCACCCTCACAGTTTTACCTTTCCTAATATTGAGTTTCCTATCGAGATTTGATGGATACATATGATGTTTTTATGCTTTTCTGTAATGGAATTGGGGTTTGTGTTCACCGGATGAGTGAACTAATATGCTAGGCCTATATGGTTCCTAACTAGTATACGTTGAGTCGTAGGCTGGGCCTATGTGTTTTCTAAGTGTTGTATGTTTATTTTATAAGATTATTTATATTATATTGGTGTGTATCGAATTCTATTTGTGATCTATGTTTTTCGTACTCGCTAGGTACCTAGTGTACTTACCCCCTTCACTTTCCAACCATGCAGGTTAATTTAGTGAGTTTGAAGCTCTGAGTAGATCAAACGGTCTTTTGGTAGTTTCAGGATATTACTGCACATGGGTAGTTTCAGCTTTGTACTTTAGTTTCATAGTGGCTCATGAGCTGTTTTATTGTTTTACTGTTTTGTTACCTTGGTCATGTTCATATGTTTTATAATTTTCTAACTTAACTTTTGACTGTTTTGGTTGTTGTAAAAGATTTTATGTATGTACTTTTGATACTGTTGTTGAGATTGCTTTGGGTTGAGATCGGCTGGAGTTGAGATTGCCTTGAGTGGACTAAAGAGTCCTGAAGTTGTGGTTGGATGTGACTATAGAAGTGTGTTTAAAATCGTTTGCAGTTTTTGGAATTTTTAAAATATAGCTGTTGTGCTGCCCAAATTTTTCAAAAAAAAAAGAAGAGTAGATATTCAATTAGCTTTGCATATTCGGATAAAGGATACTGTGAGTATCTTTATCCCGGTTAGGCGACGGTTGTTATAAGCCCGATTTGGTACTGGGTCGTGACAATTAAATTGGTATCAGAGTCAAGGTTTTGCATTTTCAAAAGTGTTATTTCCATTTTCAAAAAATTCATGAGCCTTAGGAGTTGAGTGTGGGTGTCGAAAGTCTTTAGTTAGGAAGTTGAGTCTCGAATCATTAAGTTGACGTCCTTAACAGTTGGATGATTTTGACCTCGATCAGAGTACTTATCGACATTCCTTGGGATGATGGGATATCAGATAACCTAGGCTTAGCCAAATCTCTTTTATTAAACAATGTCTTTTTCTTTAATTTATAGGGATAGCATGGTTGGATGAAGAAGGGGAAGTCGTTGATAGGTTAGACCTTTGCAACCTGAGCCAAAGGATATTTGTCATCCCCTGAAGCTGTTAGATCCCCCTCTCATTATAGTCACTCCTTTTGGAGAGTAAGTGGCTTATGATGAAGTATATACAGCTTGCGAGATAAAGATAGGCGATATTGTATTAGAGGCAAATCTTATTCCCCTCGATCTTTGGGATTTTAAGGTGATATTGGGGATTGAATGGTTAGAGAGGTATCGCACTAGGGTTGAATGTTTTAAGAAAGAGGTAGATTTTGAACCTCAGGATGGAGTCCCAATTAAATTTATTAGTGATCGACGAGTATTAACGAGTTATTTGATATCGGTGATTAAGGCTAAAAGGTTGATTCATCAGGGATGCCAGGCATTCCTTGCACATGTGATTGACACTTCGGCACAGAGGGTTGAACTGGGTGATGTCTCTATTGTGCACGAGTTCCCCGATGTTTTTTTAGAGGAGTGACCTAGATTGCCCTTTGATTAGGAATTTGATTTCACTATTGACTTGGTCCTGGGGACTATCCCAATATCTATACCATTGTATCACACGACACCAACAGAATTGAAAGAGTTGAAGATTCAACTACAAGAATTATTCGACAAAGGATTCATCAGACCAAGTCATTCACCGTGGGGAGCACTTACATTGTTTGTCAAAAAGCAGGATGAGACCCTCTGCTTATGTGTTGATTATCGGCAATTAAATAGGGTTACTGTCAAGAATAAATATCCACTTCCTAAGATCGATGATTTGTTTGATCAGCTAAGAGGAGCTACAGTATTCTCAAAAATAGAAACGAAGTCTGGGTACCGTCAATTTAAGATTGATGAGAATGATGTGAAAAAGACTACCTTCCAGATGAGGTATGAACACTATGAATTTTTGGTAATGCCATTGGGATTGATAAATGAACCTGCGGTATTTATGGATTCATGAACAGGGTGTTCCCTCTTTATTTAGATTAGTTTATCATAGTCTTCATTGATTATTTTTTGATTTACTCTAAGAATGAAGAGGAGCATGCTAGACATCTTTGGATTGTGCTACAAATACTTCGCGAAAGGCAGTTGTATACGAAGTTTTCAAAATGTTAATTTAGCTGAGGGAGATTGGATTCTTTGGGCGTGTGGTATTAGGGGAAGGTGTTTTAGTAGATCCGAAGAAAGTGGAAGCCATACTTGAATAGGAACAACCCAATAACGTGTCAGAAGTCCACAGTTTTTTGGGATTAGCTAGTTATTATCGGAGGTTTGTTGAAGATTTTTCCATGCTTGCAACTCCTTTGTCTAGGCTTACCCGGAAAGGAATAAAATTTCAATGAGATGACAAATGCAAGGCGAGTTTTCAGGAGCTAAAGAAGCGACTGACTTCAGCACCAGTGCTTACCCTGCCTACCTAGGCAGTAGGATATGAGGTATACAGTGAAGCCAGTCACTAGAGACTTGGTTGTATACTTATGTAGGCCGGGTGAGTAATCTCATATACTTCTCAATAGTTGAAGAAGCATGAGCTAAATTATCCTATACATGATTTGGAGTTTGTAGCGGTAGTATTTGCACTCAAGATTTGGAGACACTATTTTTATGGGGATACTTGTCATATATAAACCGACCACAAGAGTCTGAAGTACCTAATGACACAAAAGACCTAAATCTCAGACAAAGGAGATCGTTGGAATCAATTAAGGATTATGACTTAATAATCGACTCTTATCCAAGAAAAGCAAATATTGGCAAGATCCTTACATAACAGATTTGATGAGTGTGTGAAGCATTAGGGCTGGACTCCCAGTGGCAGGGGATGATGGAACATTGCTAGCAAGGTTTGAAGTTTGGCCTACATTATTTGATGAGATAAGGAGATCGTAGGCTGACGATCCCGAGTTAAGAGTTATCCAAGAGAAATTTTTATTCGAAGAGAGTGAGAGGTTCAGATTGAGAGAAGATAGGTTGATAGTTTTTAGAGGCGGAGTCTATGTGTAGAATGACCAGGGACTCAAGCGAGCTATCTTAGAGGAAGCTCACAATTTCGCTTATGATATGCATCCTAGTAGTACCAAGATGTATCGAACTCTTAGAGAGAGTTATTGGTGGTCAAGGATGAAGAGAGAGATAGTGGAATTTGTGGCCAGATGCCTTCCTTGTCGATAAATTAGGCGGAGCATCAAAAACCATCAGGTATGTTACAGTCTTTGCCTATTCCGGAACGAAAGTGGGAGCATATGACAATGGATTTTATAGTTGGATTACCTCGTAAACCAAAGGGTCACGATGCTATTTGGGTTATAGTGGATAGATTCAACCTATCCATATAACCTACTCAATGGAAAAATTGGCAAAGCTGTATATTGACGAGATTGTGAAGCTGCACGGGTGCTAGTTTCTATAGTATCAAACAGGGATCTGAGATTCACCTTGCGATTTTGGTCAAAATTTTAGGAAACCTTAGGGACTAAACAGATGTTTAGTACTGCCTTCCACTCTAGACCGATGGTCAGTCGGAGAGGACCATTCATACACTGGAAGATATGATGAGAGCATGTGTGATAGAGAATTCCAAGGGAGTTGGGACCGACACTTGCTTTTGATAGAGTTTTCTTATAACAATAGTTACCAGATAAGTATCGGTATGCCACCATTTGAGGCACTTTATGAGAGGCAATGGAGGACACCTCTGTATTGGGATGAGGTTAGTACGACCAAAATCGAAGGAGTCAAATTGATAGAAGTCACCACTCAAAAGATAAAAGTCATTCGAGAGAAAATGAAAGTCGCTCAGGATCGTAAAAGAGTTACGAGGATAAGAGGTGACAACCATTAGAGTTTGCAGCTGGTGACAGGTTTTTCTGCAGATATCACCATGGAAAGGTATCATCAGATTTCAGAGTTGAGGGAAGCTAAACCCTCAATATATTGGACCTTTTCATATCTTGGAGCGTGTCGGGACTGTGGCATATCGATTGGAATTGCCACCAGACTTGGATAGGATCCATAACATGTTCTATGTCTCGATGCTTAAAAAGTACTTACAAGATCCATCTCATGCTTTGGAGACACCTCTAGTAGAACTGAGGGAAGACCTAAGTTTTGAAGTGAAACCAGTGCAGATTTTGAATCGACAGATAAAAAAATTACGCAGCAAGGAGGTACCTACGGTTAAAGTTCTTTGGAAGAGCGATAAGATTGAGGAGATGACATAGGAGCTTGAGTGTAACATCCTGATACCCATGTTAAGGCTAAAATAGTAATTTATGAGAAAATATTGTGAAATTAGGAAAATGCACATCATGCATAAGTTAATTGTGACATACACATTTATTTCGCACATTCATGTGATTGTATATGCGCATTCATTGGCATTTTCGGGTAAATTGGTTTATAAATGGAAATTATGGATTTATTGGAGTGTATTAAAAGTAATTTGGCAATTTTTGTACATTTCGGGTATTTTGCAATTTTTGGTGAATTATTTTGAGCTGAAAATTTATTTGGTCATAATAGTTATTATTTCAGAATTTTTGGTGAATTATGGATTAATTATCTTGAAAATTAAATTTGGTGTGTATTAGACTTTATTCCGCATTTTGGAGACATTTCAGATATTTTGAAAATTTATCAAAAAAAATTGAGGTATTTTAGACTAGGAAAAATATTGAAATAAGGGATAAATAGAAGTGTGACAATTGTATTAGAAATTAATTGACAAATTATGGAGTGACAAATGGATAAAATCATATGTGACATGTGGACCTATAGCTATGAGACCAATGGTAGCTTATCTAGTGGACAAGTGAAAGACATGCATTGGAGACATGTGTTGAAGCACTAATAAAACACCTAGGCAAAAAAAAAAGAAAAAATAAAGCTTTTTGTATCCATTTTACTTGGGTTCACCGAAACCTTCTTCCTTCATCTTCCCTCCTATTTGCTCTCCCCATTTATGAAATGTTGCTGAAGTATAAACAAGTAAGTTACATTGATGTTTTAACGTTTTAATAGATGCATGTATGAATGGTGTATGTTTTCATGGTTGTAAATAAATGCTTGCATGAATTGTTGTAAGAGGAAGCATTTTGGTGATGAGAGCATGGAGGTTGAAGTTTGAATTTTCAATCTTGGATTCCTGGTTTGTTGTAAGTTGTTGAGTTGAAAAGAGAACAAGAATGTTGGTTTATGCAATGGATGCAGTACTTAGAAGGTGAAAAAGTGGGAAAAAAACCTGGGTTTTCGGTGAAGAAGATGAAGTTTTGCGTGTTAGAGAGAGAAAAGGATTGTGGTTGCATGTATAGGTTAAAAACTAGAGTTTTTCATTGAACAGCTCTCAGTCTTTTGTCTATAAATTTTTCATCAGAACTCCAAATGACTTGAAACTTAGACCAATATATTCCTAAGACATTTTTCTTTCTCTCAAAAAAAATGTAGAGTTAACGGAATTGATTTGAAAGTGATTGATAGGATGAAAGTGTGGAAGTCTTCTGGAATGTTATGAACTGGAAATTTTCATGATCATGCTTCGGTTTTAAAATTATAACTTGAGATGTAGATTTTTTAATGAGTTGATTTTTGATTCATATTAAACTATAGACATATTTCTACAACTTTTGTACAGAGGTCTAATTTTAATTCTGTCTCTAAGATTTTCAACATTGGCATGTAAGTGAGTTATAGCTTAAGCTGAAGCACTGTCAGGGACAAAAATCATGTCCTGTGGTTATTGAATAAACTGTATTGATGTGGGCCGAATTAGACTAAGGTGTCTTCACCAAAGTTGTAGCTTATTCTCTTGGCTTTAATTTGGTATAACGTTTGTAATTTTTGGACATCGGAGCTGAAAGATATGAGTTGTGAAAATAGAGGGTATGATCATGTACTAGCTAAAAGTTCAAATGTGTACAGTCTGTGGTATTTTGTGCATAACTCTTTGAATACTGAATCAAATTGGATTATTTTGGAGTCATTAGAAACTTGAGACACTATAGAAAAGCTTTCCAGAAGGAAGTGTTGTCTAATTTTTTCATTTACCCTACCAAATTAATTATGTAAAGTTGACCCGAAATCATATGAGTAGAAAATCTGAAGCGGTCACGTAGGTTATGAAATTGATTTCACATTGTTTTATTTTGGTCCAAATTATAAGTACCAAATGTTATTAATAAGGGCTTTGATATCTGATCGGTTTGATGATGAAAATTACAATAAGATACCCGGAATTATCATGAACGTGCATTATACATATTCAGAATACATTAATGAATTCTTAATCAAGCACAATAGTGATTTGTATATGTGTTAAATGTTATAGAGGAATACATAGAATGACCACTTCCAGATATTGTCGGGACTTCAAGGCAATAAGCAAATGGGAGCAATTATAAGTAATTTAGACAGTAACTTTTGTGAGTAACCTAAGATGATCTTACCTTGATTTGTCTTGTTTATTACTAAATTGAAATTGATATTGATGAATGTGTACTGATTCGGGACATGAAGGTCCAAGGTATTGATTGATGAATGTGATATTGAAGTGCTACTTTCCTTTGTTCTCCTTGTTGAATTTGATTTATGATGATTATGTTCTGAATTCCAGACAATGATTGTCCGAGGCGTTCGATGCATGTTTATATCATTAGAAGTGCTACTTGCATATGAATATGATTGACTACTTGCTTTGCATGAAATGTATGAAATGATTTTGTTTTATTTTAAAACTATTGAGTCCTAGTTGTGGGTAAATAGGCATGCCTAGAAGGGTCTGTAGCTGCTTCTGTGACTCTTCGGTGTCTTCTATGATCGACATTTCGGTGTCTTTTGGTAGTGACACTTCGGTGTCTTCTGTTATCGACACTTCGGTGTCTTTTGGTAGTGACACTTTGGTGTCGAGACTTCGGTCTCTTCTGTATAAGTCCCGTTACCTGCTTCTGTAAATGAATTTAGCAGCCATCTTATTTTGTCCTCTGATATCTGTTTGATTTTGACGTAAACTAAATTATGTTCTGATTCTGAAGGGTTTATACCCTCTTGTGTTATACAGTTCTGTTATTTATAAAAATCTGTTTTGAAATGTATTCTGTCTAACTTACTGTTAAAGAAATCTTTGAATGCATGTTGATGCTGTTACATGATTCAGTGTGACGAGTTGTCAGTTTATGTATAGATTAGTTATTACTCACTAAGCTATATGCTTAGCACAGTGGATTTGCCCCGTGTAGGTTCAGAGAGAAGGACTTAGGGAATGGGACAAGTCAACCGCAATGGCCAATGAAGTTTGAGTGTTGTTTTGAAAATAATGTAAATTTTTTGTTTAACTTTTGGGCTTGTATCTGATATGTATTTGTGGATTTGTTTGTAAGTTCGTAACAATGATACTTCAGTTTGGTTTAGATTTTTCAGCGAGTTCGTGTTAAGTACTATATAATTTAATGTATGTTTGTCGGGATTGTTTACTGAAAGTTTTCGTATACTTTAGTTTGTTATACTGTTTTGTGTGGCATTCATACATCCTTCCAGGGGGTATGTGGGTGTTACAGGTCTTTCAGTTGATAAATGTCTTTCTAATTAATCAAACTCATCTTTCGCTCTCCTCCAGTTGCTCCCCACAGAAAAGGATGACATGTACCCTCAATTTGATTGATCACTCCTTAAGAAATAGATGTAGTTTGCATGGTGTAATAAGGGATAGCAAGGATAACTAATTAAACACAAGTAGTGCAGCCAACTAAAGAAATATTTTGAGCCGACCAACTTGTTAACCTTTGATGAACATGATCTGCAATTGGTTAATATGTGCTAGTGGCGGTCTGCTTGTGAAGAATCGGCATACCAAGATATCAACCCAAATCCTTTGCAAGCTTGAATCCCAAACTATTACTAAGATATCTTGTTTCCCTCCTAAAGACACTATTAGAGCAAAAGAGTGTAGCTTTTTCGTGGCTCACAACTTGATCTGAGCTATCAGAGAAATCCTTCAACACCTTTTTGATAGTCCAGCCTTGATCTCCTGAAGCCTTTGCAAATAAGATGAGGTCATCCGTAAAAAAAAAGAGAGAAATGAAAGCCCCTTTCTACTGGTTTTAAAAGGAAGCCATTTTTTATCACGGACTTATGCCTCGATGGCCGTAGAGAGCCTTTCCATGCACAAGACAAAGAGATATGGTGAGAGAGGATCCTTGTTGAATACCGTGGGTAGGCCAAAATTTTCTAATGACAAACCATTCAAAAGGATCTGCATAGAGGAAGAGCTAATGCAAATGATAATAAGCTTAATTAACTAACTGGGGAGTCCAATATCCTCCAAAGTATCTTGAATAAACTCCTATCGTAATTTATCATAAGCCTTTTGGAGGTCTATTTTGATAGCCATATACTTACTTCCCGTTCGACGCCTCATAGTATGTATGACCTCTTGGACAATAATAATTTTGTTTGTGGAAGTACTTCCTCGCACAAAACTTGTTTGGGAAGGATTCACCAAGTTAGGGAGCAGGTACTTCAATTGATTGACAATCACCTTTATGATCAGCTTATATAGTACATTATATAAGTTGAACATACGAAACACTTTATACATGCATTTCCAGAATTGCAACAAACATAAATCACATATTATAATTTCATAAACCAGCCTGAAATAAGGTTATTACAAACCTTCCAACCAAAATTCCAAAGTTATATACATCATAAACAAGTCCATAAACAAACTAAAAAAATACATTTTGAGCAAAACATAACTCAGACTCCTTTGACTATTGCGATTGACTTGTCCCAGTCCCTACGTCCTTCTCTCTAAACCTACACGGAGCAAATCCACCGTGCTAAGCATATAGCTTAGTGAGTAATAACTAAACTATGTTTAACCACAACAGATACTAAATCATGTTATACAAAAGCATCTCAACATACTGAATTTTAGAACATAATATCATTTATCAATGAAAACCCTTCGCATGCCAAATTCATCCATATTCAACATCAGAACAGAACATACAGAAATATAGAACTGATTTTCAAATTAGGGTGTTAACCCATCAGATCAAAATATTGTTTGTTTCTTATCATAGTTTATCAGAGATCAAAGTGCAAAATGAGTTAGACTATAAATCCATAAACAGAAGCGGGTAACAAGACTTATACAGAAGATACCATGATTGGCATCACTAAACAAAAGAGGCGGAAGTCTCGACTCTGAAGTGTCCAGAAGAGAACGAAGTCTCGACATCGAAGTGTCTAGAAGAGACCAAAGTCTCTACACCGAAGTATCCAGAAGTAGCTGCAGACCCTTCTAGGCATGCTTATTTACCCACGACTAGGACTTAACAGTTTTAAAACCAAACAAATTCAATTTATGTGCATAATAATTAGTCAATCATATTTACATACTTTAAATATTTCAGACATTCATTGACCCGAGGCTCAGATCACAATCATCAGAAAACATTATTCAATTCAGTACTAAATAGGACAAAATAAAATGTGAGCGTCCTAAAGATTACTGGCAGCTTTGCAAATTATTTAATGGAGCAAAATCAATAGTAAACAAAATAGTCAAAGCAAAACTAACAAAACTTTCTTACTGAATTACTTACAAATACTCAAAGATCACTTACATACATTTACTTACAAAAGAAGCCATCTAAATTACTTACAAAAGCTCCCTTATTGCTTATTGCCTCGAAGTCCCGGCAATATCCGGAATCGGTCGCTCTAAGGGTTCCTCTAAAACATTCAATGCAACATATATCACTATTGTGCACAATTATGAATTCAATTATGCACACTTATGTGTACTGAATATGTATGATGCATGTTCATGTCAAAAATTCAGGTTTCTTATCCTTAATCTTGTCACATTATCAATCATGTGAAACCATAATCAATTTCTCAATCCAGATTTATTTCACAACTAATTTTCGGGTCCACTTTGCTCAATTATTCTCATCTGGTAGGTAGGGTAATTAGGTAATACTTCCTTCTAGAAAGTTGTCCCTCTTTATCTTAGGTTTCCAATGATACCAAGTTCATCCAATTTGGGTCAGTATACTGAAAGTTATTCCCAAAAGATTTCTGGTTGTTCTTAAGCTTCAATAGAATTCTTATCTCAACTTCCAATCAGATTCTGAAACTCTTAGAGGCAGAATTAGAATTTAATCTCTTCAGACAATTTGTAGCCTTATGTCTCTAGTTTAATCCAAATTAAAAATAACTTCATTTAAATAATTACAGGGAAAGTTATGCCTAAAATACCGAAGCATGTTCAGTATAGAGAAAATTTCGCCGTGGCGAACTCCTCCAGAGAGGAATTCTCGCAAAACTCTCACAAGTTCACTGTAGCGAAACCTAGAGTCGGTCGCGACGAACTTTGCCCAAAAGGAATCCTAGCCAAATCCTTCAAGTTGGCCGTGGCGAACTTTCATATAAATGAAATCTTCATGTTCATCATCTTCAAACTCTTTAGATTTTATACTTCAATCTTATTTATTGAGCACATATCACACTTAAACCAATTCTTCTACATCCATTTCAGCTCATCATAACTCAAACAAAACAAATCTATATTTAAACAGTAAAAAACGATGCATGCATGTGAAATCATGTTCAACTTTCTCTCTCTACTGTATTTTCATTCTTACTACATAACTCATCTTTCTCATCACTGTCACCGAAACTAGTCAACTTACATAACTTATGCATGTATTTATGTACAAAGCATTAAAACATCATCAAATGTTATTCACGAAAAACTTACTTGATTCCGTAAAATTCCAGCTCAACAAATTCCAAATTTTCTAATCCTCTCAAGCAAACAAACATCAACATAAGCTTATAATCATCTTCAGTTAGTGCTCCAGTAGTTGAGAGTCAGAAGCCAAAAACACAAACATGCAAAACAAGTAGTTTCGATGATGGATGAAAAGAACAAGGAAAGGTGTCTAGTGTTGTATGCTTTCGATGAAGAACAAAACCAAAATGAAGAGTAATCAAGCTGCAGAATTTTCCTTCGTATACACGTGACTATATCTATGAACAACAACTCTCTACGTGTCGCCATGCATGAAAGCCATTTGTCAACATCGAAGATTGCCACATGTCTCAATGCCATTTGTCTACTTCTAATATTTTTTCTTGTACAAAAATACTCCAATTCAAAAATTCCTAAAATTTTCAAAAATTTCGAAATAATTCCAATAGTCTCCGAATGAGTTTTCCACAATTTAGTCGCATTTATAAATCCACTTTACCCCAAAAAATGTCACGAATGCATGTACAATTTATTTGTCTGTGTCCAAAATTGCATATGCACATATAAGTGAAAACTCAATTATGCAAAGCATACAGTACACTGAAATTCCTCAATATTCTAACCCCTAATATAGGGCATTACACCCATTGCGAACAGAGCTTGTTGTACTTCATCTTGATCAACAAGGCTTGTTAGTTGAAGCATATCCCTGTCTGCTAGGTTAGTAAATTTACCCCTAATCTCATACCTCCTAAGTTCTCCCTCCTCTTTTGTGTATAGATCTGTGAAAAAGTTTACTGTTGTCTTAAATAATGCTCCCTCGTCAGTACATCAATTTATGCCATCCAACTTCAACATATCGATTCTATTTCTCCATCTCCTTGCTCTTATTTTAGCATGGAAATAGGAGGTATTTCTATCTCCAAACTGAATCCAATCACAATGAGCTCACTGTTTCTATAACAACTCCTCTTGAGTAAGAATATTCTTGTAATCCTCTAAGAGAGTGCTTTTAAGAGTAGGAATGTCAATTGGCCAGGTCGGGCTCGGGTTGCTTTTGGGCCGACTAGCCCAGCCCATCTTATAATTTTTTTTAATAAATGTCAAAAACGACGTTATTTTTGAAGAAACGGTCGGATCACGGGCAAGGTTGGGCCGACCGACCACTTTTGACCCATGGCTCGATCAACTCGGGCCAAAATTGGCATCCCTATTCAAGAGTCTGCAGCTTCCGTGAATTATACTGCTCCAAGGCTTTTTGGATGCTAGTTAGTCTAGCCTCTATTCTCCTTTCTCGTTGCCATATACTGCGAAAAACTCTTGAGCTGCTTTCAACGCATGAGTACTCGAATTCCAATGATCATTAACTAAATCTTTGAAAGATTTATGGGTTATCCAAGGGGCTAAAAACTGAAAGACCTTCCTATGGGTTCCCCTTGCTTAATTACCCTGTTTAATGATCAGGGGTGGATGATCATAATGAAATTTTGGTAAATGAAAAATCAAACAAAACTGGAAATGGTTGAGCCAGGATTGGTTTTCCAAAGCCCTATCAATCCTCTCCATAAGAGATCCCTTAGACCTCAAACAAAACTGGAAACGGTTGAGCCAAGATTGGTTTTCCAAAGCCCTATCAATCCTCTCCATAAGAGATCCCTAAGACCAAAGGTATCGAGGACCTTTATACCCCATGTCCTGAAGTCCATTTTATTGATCAAAACTTCTGAAGAATTTACACGGCCCACTTCTCCAATGGAAACCTCCCTTCCTATCCTCGGCTAGTAACATTAAGTTAAAATTGCCCATTATAAGCCACAGATGATTCCCTATAGTCACATTTAGATTATGCAAGGCATATCACAATTTCTTCCTCTTAGAGTGTGTGGGACTAGCATAGATGACTGCTCAGAAATAAGCATAGTCAATACTGCCGCTTATACTCAAGTGAATGAATTGGGGATGGCTAGATTCCACTTTGATATTCAAAAGCTCTTTCTATGGAATTCATATTCCGCTACTGAAATCAATTGCTTCCACACGATAAGAGAAAGGAAATCTCATACCAGTGCATAATCACATCATTAGCATTCTCGCCACGTATCTTTGGTTCCACAATTACCACCAAGTCCGGATTATGAGTCCGCTTGTATTCGAGAAAAAATCGCAAAAATCTCTTGCTACCTGCACCACGACAATTCCAAACAAAAATATTCTCCATCATTAGAACTTAGTGGGAACGAAGTATGGACTTTATGAAGTTCCAGGAGGAGACTCCTTAGCCGTCTCCACTTCTACCATCTTTTTAGCGTTTATCTCCTATAGAAAATGACTAACATTGTGAACATTCAGGTATTGTTCCAAAGCTTTATATGTGGAGTTGGACAGTTTTTTTTGTCGTGTTCCCTTCTTCACCTTCGGATTCATCAATGCCCATTTTCCCCTACTACTATGTGGATTAGGCGGCTTGCCTTTAGTTCCTATGCCTCCACCAATTCTTGTCTGATAATGGGATTATCCTGCCCGTCTATGGACTTTTCCCTTAAAGAGTTAACTTCAGTTTCTCGTATTACAATAATGGTGTGTTTCCTTAGATCCAATTTGGTGGTTCTCATATAATATTCCAGTCCCTGCATCACCATTCCGGAAGATTTTGTTGTTGTTGCTGCTTTCAGATAGGTATGAGTCATGGTGTCTAAGGGCCCTATCATAATGGGTCTCACTGGGATGGCTAACGAGAGGCCCAGTTTTCCCATGGATCGCTTTGGCCTACCTTTTTAAGGACTTTATAGCATCTTTTGGATGGTTCTGTCCGCTTTCAGGTGTTCTTTCACTGGAGCCTCTGCTTTGCTTAGGATAGCTTCTATATTGATATCCTCACGATCGTTCGCCGACAAGTCAGTTTCCAAATTTAATGCCAATGTGTCAAATCGTGATCCTGAACCCATACTCTCCTCTTTTCTCCAGGATTTTAAGAGTAGTCGGCAATCCTCCCATAGTCGTTATTGGCTTCGTGTAATGTCTCCTCACTTTAGCTGACACGTGCATCCAAGGTCCAAATTTGGCTTCATCTGTGTTCGACGGTTCCGCCACACCGGGTTCTTCTGTCGGGGTCTTCAATCGAACCTCCTCCATCATGGAAACCACTAATATAACATCCTTACACTCTTTATCCACATGTCTATATCTCCCACAGGTATAGCGAATTCGTGGCAAGCCTTCGTATCAACTATCAACTCTTTGTATCCACCCATCCACCAGGATTCGTGATATTAACGGTTTAGTAAAATCAATTTCTACTGTTAAGTGTGCAAATTTCCCGCGATCACCAACAATAGTATATAAATTCAATCTAAGTGACTTTTCCCACTAGTTGTTAGTCGACTCTTACGCGGCGTTTGGTTAGCGTCTTTAGCAAATAAGGACGGGACGAGACGGAATAAGATAGGACGGAACAGAATAAGAATTGAAGACAGTGAGATGTTTGGTTGCGGTAGACAAAACAGAGATAATTGTCTTCGTCCTGAGTACAAAAATATGTTTAGTTGTCGAGGACAAAACAGAAAATAGTGTTAATGACGAAAATGCCCTTATAGTATAATAAGAATAGTAAATGTAATTCATTAATTATTTGATAATTGTTCCAATATTTATTTTACAATTTTGAA
>JANITX010000212.1:3020453-3037581 GCA_027564395.1 Erythroxylum ulei | reverse complement strand
ATGTATATATATATATATATATTAATGTGTTTCAAATCTTGCATGATACATATTTGGTAAAAAAAATCTCTCAACCTAATTCTCAGCCACAAAGTCCAAAAAAAAGTCACTTTCACCATAAAACTGTTACTGATTTCCATATCCAATTTTCAATTGTTATCTTTGACGTGTCAAATATCCGTGAGGTTTCAATTGTTATCTTTCACTTGCTTCACGGGATTAAAAAGTCACTTTCAATTGTTATCTAATCTTTGACGACTCTGTCCACGGCACACAACTCTGAAAAGTGAAAACCGTGAGTAATGGAAAAAGTCGTTGCCGCACCAGTCACCACAAAGAAGGGCATAGACGTTAACGAACTTGAATGATATTACTTCACTTTCATCGTGTAATCCTACGTAATATGATATTAGTTGAACACAATATTTTATAGATATTTACCTCGAGCTGCCTTATGCACTTTGGATTAACTGAAAGCGTAGACAAGGTACGGTAGTTTCCATGACCATCTTCTCCATGTCCCTTTATCATGCGGTCAGGCTCAATTTCCACCACCTGCATAGTAAAGCAATCATGTTACAATTGCTAACTTATACTTCTATAAAACAAAATGACGCTCAAAAAGCATATATAGAGAAATTTTCTTAATTGCACAAGTTTTGTCGGAATCCAAGATATCCATTTCAACTTGATCAAAACATGTCTCTGTCTTTGTGTGGAAGAATGATTTTCTTGTATTGATGAACATGATGTAAGATAAAAACAAAGAATTGTAAGGAAGACTACTTCATTGGATAAGACGCATTCGATGTGAGCTGTGAAGATATGACCAGTAGAAGCACATTGTTGACAATCATAAAAATGGTACTTTGGATTCCTTGGCTCCTCGCAAGCAAAGCAATAATACATCTTGGATAAGGACTCGTCAGTCTCATTTTCCTTTATCTGGTTCTCGAGAGTTAGCTTGTGAATATGGCAATCATGCGTGATTTCTCTCGGTATTCCAATACAATCTATATGAAAATAGGTCTTCTTGTATCCGAGACAGATGAAGAATGAGCCCTCACAATTCTGACCACAAATCTCGCATGGAAATCTGGAACCAACTAAGTGATCTGGAGCCACAAAGTAATAGAGGTCTTGTGGGTGGTAATCTTTGTTCCTCAATGCAGAAATTACCCCAAGAGAATTGATGGCACATTGGCTATCAAGGAGAAAGTGGAAGCACTCATAACACTGGTAAGCCAGCCTAGAATATTCTCCCCAAGGACAAATCCCACAAGCTTCACATGGTTTCCTACGAGAAAAATTGAGGTGAAGTTTATGAAATGGGTGATAAGGGTGTCGTATTTCTTTCGGCAGTTCTGCACAAGATTTATGTAAATAAAACGTACATTCAAGGCAACCATAAGTTGGGCCTGATATAGTGGCAACCTGCATCCGTTGCACGCTAGTTTCATTTCTTCCTTACAATTGAAGAAACTCAGCCGGTGAAATTCATCGCCGAAATGCCTAATCTGGGTCTTCACACCATCAAAGGTTGATCTTTGAATCACACCATTACTGGTGTCAACGAGGAAAGCACATTTGAAATCTATTTTCAAGTCGCAATCTTTGCAAGCAGCCATAAAGCCTCTGCATAAATCTCTGCACTTTTCACAAATGAACATACCACTATCATGTTCGACAAAAACTGGGTGAAGCGAGTGGCAAGGGTGTTGTACTAATTCTTCTGTCATAATTTCTAAGCATCTCTTATGTAAAGTAATGCAGAATATCATGCACAGAACTTGTAAATTCAAAGAGGAGGAAGAATTGGATCAATGAAGAGCTACTTCTTTCATTGCAAAAATAGAACATATATAGGTTGAGTGCTGAATACATTTGGTTCAAATTCAAAAAATTCAATGATGCTTGAACTTGACAGAACATGATGAATTACTCCTAATACAAGTAATCTATACCTACTACATTACAATACAACTTAAACTTTTCAATAGCACTAAATTAAGTTACATTCTAACACTCCTCCTTGATGCAAGTGCTGTTGAAAACTCCAAGCTTCTCCTTAAGAAGCTATCAAATCGAGTTTCTGCAGATTCTTGGTAAAAATGTCAGCAACTTATTCCTCTGATGAGCAATGCAGCAACTTCACTTGGTTTTTCTTCTCAGCTTCTCGAATAGCATGATATTTAATCTTGATATGCTTGGTCTTTCCATGAAAAACAAGATTTTTCACCATAGCCACAGCAGATTTGTTATCACAAAAAATTTCAGTAGCCTTCTCCATTTTGAAATTCAAATCAAGGAAGACCTTTCATATCCACACACATTGATTCACAGCAGATGAGGCAGCAACATACTCGGCTTCAGCAGTGGATTGAGCAATAGATCTTTGCTTCTTTGTGCTCCAACAAGTCATGGCTGATCCAAGAGAAAAACTATACCTTGATGTGCTCTTCATAACCGTGAGTGAACCAGCCTAATCACTATCAGTAAAACCAATCAACTTTACACAACCAATTGGTTTATAATGTAGTCCATAGTCAAGAGTCCCATGCAAATACCTTAGAACTCTTTTAATAGCCCTGAAATGCAATTCAGAAGGACAATTCATGAACCTAGATAGCAGACTTTTGATGAACATAATATCAGGTCTTGTAATTGACAAGTACAACAAAGAACCAACTGCACTTCTATAAAGAGTAGCATCTGCCAAATCTAATCCACCCTCAGGAAATAGCTTAATTCCTTGAACTCCAAGAGTGCTAACAGATCTGGACTTTCCCAAACTGAACTTCTTTAGCAACCCTCGAGCATATTTTTCTTGTGAGATGAAGATTCCATATCTGCCTTGCTTAACCTCCATTCCCAGAAAATAAGACATTAGTCCTAGGTCATTCATCTCGAAGACAAGCTCCATTTTAGACTTAAAATCCTTGATGGCCTTCAGGTTATTTCCAGTTATCAAAAGATCATCAACATACACTGAAACCACCAATGTTTCAACTATAGAAAGTTTGACATACAATGTAACTTCATTGCAACTTTTCTGAAATCCAAAATTCAAGAGATACTCATCAATCCTTGCATACCATGCCCTTGGAGCTTGCTTGAGTCCATTCAAGGCCTTCTTCAACAAATAAGCCTTGTCAGGATCAGTTACAAATCCCTCAGGCTGTTCCACAAAAATTTCTTCTTCAAGAATGCCATTTAAGAAGGCAGACTTGACATCTAGTTGGAAAACTTGCCATTTCAAATGGGCAGCAATGGAGAGTAGCATTCTAATTGTATCAAACCTTGCAACTGGAGCAAAGGTTTCATTGAAATCAATCCCATGCCTTTGAGCAAACCCCTTGACAACTAATCTTGCTTTAAACTTGTTGATTGTTTCATCCGGATTGAGTTTCACTTTGAAAATCCATTTCAGGCCAATTACTTCCTTATCAGCAGGTTTAGGAACTAAGATCCACGTTTCATTTTTATTGATCATTCGAAGCTCCTCCTCCATTGCAGCTTTCCACTTGTCACAATTCAATGCTTCATTGATGTCTGAAGGTTCATACAAGGCTACATTACATCTTGCATAGATGTCATCAAATGTTCAGGTTCCTCTTATAGCAGGCTCATCTTCAGAATCGTCATCAACTTCATTCTGCTGCTGTACAACATCTTCATCAAGTGCATTTTATGGAGAGGAAGTGACTGATTGTTTTGTCCAGTCCCAAACATTGATTTCATCAAATTTCACACTTCTACTCACATGAACTCGGTTGGTAAGAGGATTCAGAATTCTATAACCTTTAGAAAAGTTACTATAGCCTACATGGATTCCAATCTCAGCACGTTGATCCAGCTTATCTCTCTTTGCTTCAGGAATGTGAGTGTAGCATACACTGCCAAAAATTCTTATGTGAGCAACCGAAGGTTTGGTTCCAAACCATGCCTCAAAAGGTGTTTTTCCTTCAATAGCTTTGGTGGGAAGTCGGTTTTGAAGATATATAGCCGTATTAACAGCTTCAGCCACAACATTTTTGGCAAATTTTTCTCCAGCAGCAAGCATCGAGCCATGTTCATGATGGTTCTATTCTTCCTTTCACAAACACCATTCTGTTGAGGGGAGTAAATAACAGTCAGCTGATGGAGAATTCCAGCACTTTAAAGCAATTCCTTGAATGCATTTGATGTGTGTTCAGTCCCATTGTCTGTCCTCAAGGTCTTGATTGACAAGCCACATTGATTTTCAGCTGATGCTTTAAACTTTGTAAAGCATTCCAGCACTTCACTTTTCTGTTTAAGAAAATAAACCCAACAAAACCTTGAGAAATCATCAATGAACAGAAGGAAGTACCTGTTGGAGTTGATTGTGGAAACACTCATTGGTCCACACACATCCGAATGCACCAGCTGGAGTTTATTAGCTGCTCTTGAATCTTGATTCAAGGGAAATGGAGACTTGCTTAATTTTCCCATTTGACAGATTCCACACACACCAGAATAATCACTTATAGAATTCAGATCTTGCACAAGCTCTGATTCCTTGAGTTGCTTCAATGAGTTGAAGTTGGTGTGTCTAAGTCTTTTGTGCCAAAGATAAGTGTTATCTTTAACACATACATGTACTTTAGCTGTTGCATTTGGCCATTCAATTGGAAAATTCCTCCTCTTCATTGTAACCGTCAAGATTTCCATCCCTGATGAGTCTCTAATGATGCACATTTTGTTTTCAAAGGATAGTTTGTAATCCTTCTCAAGTAATTGACCAACACTCAATAAATTCATGTCAATTTCAGGTACATATAAAACATCTGAAATGTTTCTTGTTCTAAAAGGAATTTGGATAAGAATTGTACCTTTTCCTTGAGCATCCACCAATCTGCCATCTCCAAGTTTCACTTTGCATGCAAATCTTCGATCAAGATCCTTGAAAATAGAGGAATCAGCTGTCATACGGTTTGTGCATCCACAGTCAACAAGCAAAGTTGCAGAGGAATGATCAGCTACACACATCTCCTCTACAGCAGCAAATATCTCTTCTTCAACTCCTCTGAAGTTTCAGCAACTTGTGCAGGATGTGCACGTGTTTACTTCTTATGGTAAGACTTGCAAACCTTCTCCATGTGACCAAATTGTTTACAGCCCTTACATTGCACATTTGGTCTAAACCAACAGAAATCTGATGTATGATTTTTCTTTTGACAATGAGGACAAGAAGGAAACTTGTCCCTTTTAAACCTTCCTCTGTTCCATTCACCTTTCTCCTTTCCCTTCTTGCTATGTGTGTATTTTTTGTGGCCAGAAGACTTCAACTTGTGAGCAGCTGCATATGCTCCTTCATTTTGACTCTCCTCTTCTCGAAAAGCCTTCCTTTGTTCCACAACTTGCAATGCATTAGCAAATTTTGTGATGGTGATCGTATCCATGTCCCAAATGTCTTCCAAAGATGAGATTTTTGATTCAAATCTCTCAGGAAGACTCACCGTTACCTTTTCTGTAATTCTTTTCTCTTCAACATGTTCTCCTAACAACCTAATCTCATTGACAGTCTTCATAACTCTATCAACATGGTCTTTGATTTTATCCAACTCCTTTATTCTGTGCATCTCAAACTCTTTCCTTAGGTTGAGTATTTGCATCTTCCTTGTCTTATCACTGCCCTAGAACTCTTGCTTCAGCCTTTCTCAAGCTTCTGTGGCTGCTTCACAATCCATGATCCTTGTAAAGATTACATCATCCACAATTGAATGAATGTAAGAGAAAGCACGAAATTTCTTGGTTGTTTCTTCAACATGATGCTTGATTTGATTCACTGTGAGATTGGTACGAAGAGGATTCACTTTCTTACCTTCTGCATAATCCCAAAGGTCGAACGACTTCAGATATGTCTTCATCTTCACAACCCATATTTGTTAATTTTGGCCATTGAAAACAGGAGGTGCAGTATTTGAAGGTATGAAGGTCATTGGTTTTGTATTTTGTGTGAAAGCTTACGAGAGATGGAAGAGGAAATGAAAGTTTCTGGTTTTTTAAGTCACAAGCCCTTTAGAAGATCAAGAATGCTCTGATACTATGTAAAGAAATGTAGAAAATCATGTACAGAACTTGTAAATTCAAAGAGGAAGGAGAATAGGATCAATGAAGAGCTACTTCTTTCCTTGCAAAAACAGAACATATATCGGTTGAGTGGCTGCATACAGTTGCTTCAAATTCAAGAAAATACAATGATGCTTGGACTTGATAGTACATAACGATTTACTCCTAATACAAGTAATCTATACCTACTACATTACAATACAACTTAAACTTTTCAATAACACTAATTCAAGTTACATTCTAACACAAAGGAATGGCTTGGTAGCTGTTCAGAATTATTGAAGACAAACGGAATCGATTCTTCTCTGAGTTATTTGTATAGACGTGTATATGAAATTGACTGTAACTGGAAGGTATGGTCTAATGAAAAGCTTTCTTTTCTTTGCAAATTTCCAAGGCCTTTTAATGCACACTACGATTTACTGGATATATTTGTCAGACAGAGTATCATTACTTTCAGTTCTCAATATGCCTGGGAACTAAAAACAAGTCATGTGATTCCTTGTCCTCATTGTAGAGTTGATATCTTCAATGGATCTTTTGGCTATTACCTGTTTTATTTGTAGCTTAATCTAATCGAATGCCACTTTGCCCTTCCCCTTCAAAATCATCTGTGACAGGTATTTTGTGACAACTACTTAGATGGGGGTTACCATGTACCATATGCACACAAAGACCTTGCATCTGGTCTTAATTTTGATTCTTACTCCACCACGGTATGCTTTTTCATTTTTAACTTACCATTCTGCAATTTTGTATTTAAAGTTGGCAAAACGTAAATTAAACTCAGTTTCACTGTATATTTGGGCCACTTCACTAAAAAAATAATATATCAACTGAGCCCTTAAACTGAGGTGGAAAATGTTACGGCTGGCAGGTTTGCAGCTGTTCGTGAGATATCATATATTCGTTAAGCATCAGGTATCACTGTATCAGGCACTGTAATACGACTAATTATGCACATTTTTCATTTGCCATATAGCTTTACGAAAAGGTGAGCATTCAAAGATGTGAAAGTGGCTCAATGGAAAGTGAAGGCAATTTTGATCGACTTGGATCAAAAGCTTTATATGCTTTTATATATCCGAATTTCATGATCAATAGGTACGTACTTATTCCAGATGATTTTGGTGGGCTGCTTCATATCCCTACTCTGTTGTAACTAGTGTTTTATGGTCTGTACAGATACGGCCCTTGGATGGACACCAATCTGGTACTGCCACTGGGACCTAGGAAATGTCAAGTGATATTCGATTACTTCCTTGAGGCTCATCTTAAGGTATACTTATGCATGAACACTGCTGCATAATGAAGCACCTAACTCTGTAAGTACATTTGGGTGGATATGCTTGCTTGCAGGCTTGTGTACATCCAACTTATACAGTTTGCTATACGGCTTTGTTGTTCCTTTCGTGATTATCATTGATAGAACATGGTTTTTAGTATTTGGACATTAGAGATGATATTTATGTTCAAAATGACTTTGGAGCCACTTAATATGAGCATTTCTGTCGGTGTTTGAAGAAGTGAGTGAATTGCCGTTAATGATAAATCTCAAACTGAATGGCTCAAAATTGCAGTAAATCTGTTTCTGGATTGGCATTCTTTTACCATGCCTTTTGAACATGAGCTACATTCCTTCGGTCTATGGTCTTGTTTAAAATTAGAATCGGCATCTAGAGATTCTTGTGAAATCCATCTCATAACATCATTGAAGTAATCAGAATTTGATCCAGTAGACATTTACTTTTACATTTTGGCCTCAGGAGGACAAAACTTTTATTGAGAGAAGTCTGAGGGATAGTGAAAGAGTGCAGGTATCCATATATATATCTTCGTAAGTCTACCAATTTGTTTATTTTAACTGAGAGTGAACAAATGTTTCTTGTGGCTAATCTTATCAGTTTAATGCCTGATTACAGATGGAAGATATCATTCTATCAGAAGGTGTTCAAAGGGGTCTTGAATCACCTGCTTATATCAGCGGTCGGTACGCACCCCGAGTCGAGCAAGCTATGTATCATTTTCATCAACTGCTCCATCAAAACCTTAAATGTTAAAAAGTTGCCGTTGTTATGCATTAGTTGCAGGGACCAAAAGCTATTATCTGCCAAATGTTCCTTAAGACAAGAAACAACATGAGTTTGCATTGAGAATAAGGTTGCTTTGCAGTTCTTGAGGAGCAGTGTTTAGTAGGTTCCCTTCCCATCATCAAATTTGATTGTATTTACCAACTTTATTTTTATAATATTTTTTATTATTTAAATTTACTTGGAGATATTATTAACAAAAATAATTAATCTTTTCTCAAATTTATGCCTGAGTTTTTCCAATATAAATTATTATATTATATGAATTATTGTTAAGCATGTGCAAATTGTAAAGTTTTTTTTTTTGGGAGGTTAAAGTTTGTATATTTTATTTTTGAATTAAGAGTATAAAAAATAATGAATATAGAATGTAGTTTGAAGTGACTGACCGAAAGTGTTTATTGTTAGCTATCAAATCACAATCTTTGATTGTGATGATCCCATAGGTTATAATCACTCTCTTTTGGGATCTTTTACAAAAGGTGAAGTTATGTGTATTCTTTTTAAATTTCAGTAAGTTTTATCTTTTACTTTTCCTTTAGACAATTTTCGTTTCTGGTACTTCCTTTTTTAATGTTTTCCATAAAAACCTAGCGACGTTCACATTGTCAAATATCATAATTTTTAAAGTACTAATTTGAGTCCCCGTAATTGACTCAAATGGTCTGCCACTAATATTCGACCTGTATCTGATGCTAGCTCTCGAGCACTTCATCAATAGAAGCCACCACCTATTGATTTTTTGAAAATCATTGTAGATGCTTCAACAAAAACGAGTATTGGTTATGTAGGTATTGGGGCAATGGTTCGTGGAGCAGATGGAAGTTTTCTTGCTACTAGAACTTGGCGTGTGGTGGGATTCTTTTCAGCTAAGGCCGTCGAGGGAGTAGCGATTCGAGAGATGTTGAGCTGGATAAAAGCACGTCAATGGAAAAATGTGGTTATAGAATCAGATACAAAGTTAGTGGTTCAAGCTATTGAGGATTCTTTAACTACGGATGTTTAGGCGTTTGGTCTTCTCGTTCAAGATTGTATCTCTCTCATTAGTGAGTTAGAGTCCATGTTTCATAATTTTGCTTATAAGTCTGCGAATGTAGCCGCACATACTATTATTGTGGGTGATCATTCCGAATAAGGCTTAAGAGAGTGATTTAATATACCACCTCCTGCTATTGTGAATATTGTTTGATTATCAATAAAATTTCATAACTTATTCTTTAAAAAAATTGAGAATTAATGATTTGAAATTTAAACAAATAATTAATTATAAATTTTGGAGAAAATTAAATATTATTTTTCTACCAAAAGTGTTTTTCAGAAATTTAGAAAACTAAAATCTAAAAAATTATCAGCTTTAATTAAAAGAAAATTTTTTAAAAATTCAAATTAATTCAAGTACGAAGTAGCAACTTGCCAATCAAATGTTATTAGATTGGACCGTTTTTGCAGGCACATTTGGGGCTAAGTGGATAGAGTGGGACCCTATACTTATATGGCCTTCAGAGGCTGACTCAGTAGCCATGATTTTCATGATATGGGCCTCAAGGAAACGGCATGATGACCAGAGGAAACACATGATGGTCACAAAGGACGGCTGGGCTTTGACTAGGGACCACCCTACGCCATTTGTCTTTCTCTAGCTTTTCATGTGCATATTTGCACGCATTTTTCAAAAAACATCTTAATTTAAAAAAAAAAACATAGTTTTCGTTTTAATTGAAATGAAAATTTTAAAATATGAAATTTTATTTCTAATTAATCGAGAAATTGTTTCTAATAACTTTACAGCAATTTAAAATTTTAGAAATAAAATAACATTATTTTAAAATTTAAATTAAATTACAATAATTTTATTTAAAATAACTCAAAATTTGACCTTCAATTTTAAATAAGTCAAATAAAAAAAAGGTTATGTATTATTTAATTTTTTAAAACTTCACATGTCAATAAAATTTTTATTAAATACTGTTATTATAATTGTTATAAGATTTTCGTGAAATCGAACGAGAGATATGTAATCTTCAATTGTCAACCCAAGATTTTTCTTTTTTTTTTAAGTGCTTTCTTTATCTACTTTTGAGTTTCACGTGCCTTTGTTCATCCAATCTCCACTTGTGTCCAATATGCATCATTACATGGACTATTGGTGGAATTAAAGGTTAATCTTATTATTAACATTGTATACATCAAATGCTTCAAAAGAAGGTAACTCATTCCCCCAATTAGATAGAAATGATTTTAAAGGAAAGCTCTTTTAATTATTCATTATCATTATTTTTTTTAATCTTTGACTAAAAAGTAGTTTTTAATTTTATAAGTTTAATTTAAAATAATCTCTCCAGATTTTATATTTCAGCAAAACTCTTATTGAAAATTTTGTCGTAAATTCAATATATTTTAAATCATACACAATACCAATATTTTTTGTTGGGCAATTTTGTCATTTCCTATAAAGTTATAAAACATTAATTGCATTTTTAGTTTTAAAATAAATTATCGATTAAGTTACGTAATTTAATCTAGATAATGATAATAAAATGACTCAATAAATGATTTAGATTAATAGGCCAAAGTTCAAATAAAAAATAAATCCTAATTAGTGTGGATCGGGTCCATATTGGTCTTGTGATGGGGAAGCTCGATATAGAAGCTATATAAAGGTTAAGGTCTCTTGCAGTTGCTCATATCAATCGTAAGCATAAGGAATCTTTTATTCGTTATGAAAACTTACGTATTGAGAAAATTGTAGAAAAACTTAGCCCGTGTCTCAGTAAACACTTTCCGTATAGGTCCCGGGAGATTCGAGATCGTTTGGACTTCAGAATCGACATCAGAATCAGAGATAGAACTGAAATTCAAATATTCCATATTGCCTTCGTTTTTAATCCTTTCAAGTTAATCCTGCTTACGTAATAAGGTCTATACTACATATTACATTTTTAGTTTAAAATAAAGAATTTAAACATTTCTTTAGAGGGCACTTTAAAAATTTTAAATCTTAATTATATTAACTTAATACAAATTATAAAAAAAAATCACATTCATTGTAAGTAAATCATGTCCATAGTAGTTGTTGTACCTTAGCTATCAATCAATGCTTTAGGATTCATTTGGATTATGCAAAAACATGGATAGAATAGAATCATGACCGTCAAACTTAAGCTCGTGAGCACCGATATAAGGGAATGCGTTTCATTCTCTCCTTACATTTTATCTGTCTCTGCTTAAAGCTCCAAAGAGTAGTGGCAGACAAATGTTGACTTCATGAAAATCACCTCTGACCCACTTGAGGTTGACAAATTAGCAATTACGACGGTGATTTATTTTTAAATTCATTAATATTGTTTCTGTTCGAGGCCATAAAAGTGACGGAAAATTTAGAAACAGGAAAGGGTAAAAGAATTCTTGTGTTTTGAGTTTTTTTTCCTTTTAATTACTATATTTTAAAAATTATCATTTATTTTTATAATATTGTTTATTTATTATATAAATTTTTATGTTATGTTTTATGAGTTTTTAATCTATTTTTCATTTAAAATATGTAATATTATAATTTTTAAAATTTAATACAATCTATTTAAAGATAATTGTGTCATATAATAAATAAATAATAATTAAAAGATCAAACTACATAAAATTCAACATTATTAATTTAATAAAAAATTATACTTATTCCTGTCCCAAATTTTAATACTCTTCTGACCCATAAATTTAGAAAATGTTGAGACTAATATTGGCTAGTATAATTTTATATTAAATTTGAGATTTTAAAAGCCGAATCGGAATTTAAACTAATAAAACAAAAGATTTGAGGTTTAAAAATTTTAACCTCAATAAACATTAAAAAATTAAATAGAATTAAAAATATCGAAATATGATTAAAAGAAATTGTTATTATCCATAAAAATTTCAAAGTTTGATTAAAAAAGATTGTTAAATAAAAAATAATTGATTTATTTTAATTTATAAGAACTTATAAATTTATAAAATTGACCAAAACTAAAAAAATTAGACTGTTCAAAAATTTGTTCGATTAAACCGATCAGATCGATTGAGTTTTTTAATCATTAATTAAAGTTAAGTTTTTTATTTAATTAATATATACTTAAACATTAAGCATCTTATTTTGTATCATGTTAAAAAATTCTTAACTAAGTCGGAATCATGATTTTATGAGTTTTGACTAAATCATGTTATGTAAAAGTAACTAAGTTCTAGTACTGTACATGTAATGATTAATAATTTATTTTTTTGTCGTCGTGTGGCGTGGGAGGGAATTATTTTAGGTTTTGAATTTGAAATTTTTTTAAATTCTTCAAAACAATTAATTTATTAGTTCGTTGTGTTATATTTTATAAGTTATAACATTTCTTAACTTATAAAATATAATATAATAATTATTATATGGTACGCAGGTCCCACTGCTTAACCCTATTTCTACTGAATGCCATTAAACTTCTTAAGAAATGGTTGTGTTGGTGGAACCGAGGGGTACGAGATTAAAAAATCTTATGTTGGATTCTTCGTATTTGCTTTTTTTGATCTAACTTATCGTATAAAACTTGTTTAATATGAAGTACTTAATTGACATAATTTATAGACTATTACATAAATTTAAAGATTTATCTTGTACGTATTTAAATAGTAGCAGCCGTGAGTATTTTCGTTTAAAAAAAAACTAAAAGCTATTAAGATCCGGATAAACATGGAAACGTTATGATTTTCATTGTTGTTGAGCCATCTTAATTCGTCTTTAAAACGGTGTCCCACTTCAAAATTGAAAATTTATGATTTGATTTGAAAAAATATATTAAAAAACCCTAAATCTAGAAGTGGACACGTGTAACATTTCTAGCTACTTAGCGTGTTTAGGGAACACATATTGCAATTTGGTGTCTGAACATTATAATAATATAGATCAAGATCCATACTAGTCAAAAAGCAATGAATGTATATTTCTTCTTTTATAGACTCTCACCAAACCAACCCTTTTTTCTTTCCACTGACTGTGTTTATTAGCTAAAGCTGTCTAATTTATAATTAAATACATAATTTAAACAAATTAATTAATTTAATTTAATATTTTCCCTTTATTCTTTTTCTTTAAATCATTAAAATATAATACAACTCTCTAATATCATCTTTGAGTACATGCTCTTTACAAAATGAAGGAATGGCTTCAGTTCAGCTTCAGCTTCAGCCTTTTCTTCATTGGGTACTAAAAGTAGTGCAACTTTTTTTGGAGTTTTAAGCTTTTGTTGATATGCAGATAGACACATACACATGTGAGAAAATGATACCTTTTGCCAGCTTGTCACAACTATTTCAGCCTTTTTGACACATAGGTTGTGTGAGTGAGTGAGTCACAGTGAGTGTATTGAGTGCTGCTGAGTCAGAGAAACGACATCATGGCGATGTAGCAAAAGGGCCAGCTCATTCACTAGCATGGGCCTATATGATTGCTAAAAGAGGTGTGCTAGGAAAAAGAAAAAAGAAAATCTAAAAACCATCCCAAAACATCTGCATTAAAAGGCTCCTAAATCCAATGGTCTAATCATTTGAAAATTTTCAATTTTTTTGTGGGTATGAATAGGGTAATCTGCTTTTTGAATCTTTGGGATTTCAGTCCTACAAAATATAAAATGTTATATAAATTATTAATTAATCTAATTAAAAAAAGAAGGAGAGTCAGAGCAGTGAAATTGAAATTTGAAAGAGGTAGGACCACCACTTCATGAAGGACTAGTCCAAAATCTTATAAAGTAATTCTCATATTATACACTGCACAAAAAAAGTATATAGTCTCTCTTATTTAAAATAAATGTCGTTTTTAGGGAGATTCACATTTATTAAGAGAGTTAGTGAAATGTTTGACATACCCTTATTAATTGTATATTGAATTGTCTTTAAAATGTAATATTTGTAATTAAGATGTTAGAGAAATTAAAAGATAATTTTAAAAATAAAATTATAAACATGCATGAAAAATCATAAACACTCATTTTGAATAATTAAAATTTCTCTAGAACGATTTTTATTTTAGATAGAAGGGAAATATATATTTTTTAAAAATACAAGATGATTGTTCCCGTTTTTATATGCCATGCTGTACTCATCTTATCCATCCACCTATTTTTAAAAATAGGATTAATTCATCTGTGCCCGTTTTCATTTAATGAATGAATGAACGGAGAAAAACACAGGTAACACACGAAAAACAAAAACATAACCATGAATTGATCTCATATTTTAAACGTACATTACCGGGTCACTTCACTTTATGATTCAAATTTTAAATAAGCCAAGGAGGAGTGAAAGTTTGGATTCTATAATTGAAGTGAAAAAGATCATGATCTATCAATCAATGGGGGACATCGCATAGATGCAAAAAGATTATCAACTTTTTAGATATATCATCTGTTGCACCAACATTAACAGTAATGATTAACAGTTTCAGAGGAGTGCTTTTGATTTGTCAACTTCTTTATTTAGAGACTCTCTCTAGAGAAAGAGATTCTTGGTGGTGGTTGTCGTGCTTTGTCAATGGCGTTTTGGCGGGAAAGAAGATATTTTGTGACTCGTTCTTATCTTTTGTGCGTGATGTTACAGTACTTTAATTAAAGAATACATACATATACATTACATATTTATGCTTTGTAGTGTAAGTTTGGGTTAAATTAAATATGATAATTTGTATATCCCAACGTTTAGGATGAAATTAGACTTTTGAGTGTATTATTTAGGATAAAATATGTATACATCTTTTATAATTCCCCTTATTCTAAAAAGGGTAAAAGAGACTTATCTTTTTCATAATTTAAGAAATCTTTAAAAACATTAATGATTTTTAAATTCTCAAAAAAATATTTTTTTGAAAAATCCTTATTTTGAATTTTGGTTAAAACATAATGATGATGAACATCAAACATTTATTAATTAAATGCTATTTACATAACAATTTATTACAATTCTTAAACTTGAATTAATCTAATTAAATTTAACTCAAATTAGTAATTTATTATAATTATCTTAACTTATTAAATTAAGCCAAATTTAATTGAATCGGGTTGAATTTAAGAGCTAAATCGAGTTACTATATTAGTAATATTTAATTAGTTAATACATGATGATCATATTACGTGTAATTCGTCTTTATTTTTTATCGAGAGTTTAAAATTAGGGTTTTTTTAAAAAACTAATAAGGAATATTCTATAATTTTTTAAAACTCGGAGAGAGGATTTATGTCTTTTTCTCTTCTAAAAATTATCTTTATTATTTTTAATCACTAAAAAATTATGCAATATTACGAATTAAAGGCCTTCGCAAATCGTTATGCAATCAATGTCGAAATAAATATTATCAAGTGCACATGCAAGTTGACCTAAGCTATTCATAACATAATGCTTCGATACATCAATAGTCAAACGATTTGATCAATGCATACATACATAAATATGAACAGTGTATTTCATAAGATAATATAATAACTATTTTTCACGACTTCGAGAGAGGTTTGGTAGGATGAAGACTAAATTAATAATGTAATTGATTATTAATGTACGCTTCCAATCATACAGGGACACACCAAAAGGCCCAAAACACCAATTTAGAAGGTCAATGATCATTTAATGCCCTAATTAGCAAAGAAGAACATTAAAGTTACTAGGCTTATGATAATAATGTTATTAATAGAAAATATAATTTTATTTTAATTTTCCAATTGATAAAATTCCAAAGTTGACTCTTCATCTCCTTTGGTGGTATAATATATAATTTGAGATTTAAAAATGTATAATTTCATATGAAAAATAGCGGAATAATACAAAGTAAGAAAATGAGAGTCATAAAGACACATCCACAGAATCACATGAAAACATATTGAATTCACCAAGGCAAGATTGCGGCGGCTAGGGATTCCTCAAATCACGCCACTGAACACTCTCAAACATCATATTCATTAGGACTTGCGCTTAGAAACTTGGAAATAAAGAAATTAATCTAACGAACACTACCCTTCTCTCAAACACAAACATGTCACAGAAAATTAAGAACATAATCGAACTGTACGAGGATCCAAAGTGTATGTATAATATAAAAGTTTCCAAGTCTTGGTTTCTTCCCCTTCCTTAAAATAGTCAAACCTAAACAAACACATTAAATCAGCTAACAGACAAAAGATTACATGCAACCATGGAATGGGTAATCCCCATTTTGATCAGTTATAATCTAAAGGGTTTCAGTTTCAGTATAACTTAGAATGAGAAGATGGTGGATTTTGTGTGAGGACCAGAGAAATACGCGGATATTGTCGAAGAAAACCTGGTATTATTTACATATAATTAATTAAAAGTGAAAAAAAAAGAAAGAAGAACAATGCTCTAGTTCAACGTTGTGAAAGTCAGATGGAAGTGACACGAGAAATATTCTTTCTTTCGTGCATCGATCAAGATACTCACCGCCATTTCTGCTCTTTATCTGAATGTGACCTTTCTGATCGATGCTTTTTTCTTTAAGGTTGATATGTCTGCTTGCTGTTTCCTGATTAATCTGAAGAACAAATCCACGATTCCACCATGCCTTCACTTCTCATGCCTACGTTCTCCAGCCCTTTATCAACGTTAAAATCCGAAGGGTTAGAACCCGAGTAGTGAGCCTTCCCATTCGTCACTCGCTGCGAGTTATTGTAGCTGCTTCCATTGATACTCCTCAAGAGACCTTGATGATCATTACCCTCATTTGAACCAGCTCCATCTGCCCAGTTTGGAGTATTGCTGTCAGAACTCCTGCGCAAGGTCGAGGCGTCTGATGATGGCGGCGATACCATGTTTTGAAGACCAGCGAGGCTTGTGTTGACATGCCCGTGGCTCAAGCCAAAGTCTTCCAAACCACCCATTTTGAGATGTGAAACACTGGATGGAAGCTCCAAGGCGGAACTTTGTTGTTG
>JANITX010000212.1:2979995-2991032 GCA_027564395.1 Erythroxylum ulei | reverse complement strand
TGTCAATGAATGCATGTACAATTATTGTTATGTGCAAATATTCACTATTCATGTGCATGTACACCTTATGTAATGCAGGAACATGATATGTGTTTTCCTAATTTCTCTTATTAATCTCTCATGTATCAAATTTCTAGGGTTCTAACCCTTTGTATGGAAACGGGATGTTACATTGACGACTTGCAGGATTCTTGAGGCATACTGTGAAGTTCTGAAAAAAGGTAATGCTTTTTGCTTTTTCTCTTTTGGAGTAAAAGTTAACCCGCCATCATCTAGCTCCTGGATTTCTAAAGTAGATCCCTTTTTGGAATATTCCTTTTTCAACAGTGTAAAATCTTATCAGAAGTAAGAATACATTTCCTTTTTTTTCCTGGCTATTTTGAGACTGTCTTATAACATAGAAAATGAATTTTTGAGTGAATAAAATATATATAAATCTGATGGATGCAGTACTGACAATGCCTAATATGGTATTGAAATTTTTTGGTTTTAGTGGATAATGCATTTTGTTATAGCTTAATTACATTGCGATGAGGAAAAACTTTGATGTAAAAATTACTATAAGACTGATTTTTCATGGCATTAAAAGATACCCTGTGTCCTAGATATCGAATTGTTGGTTTGAACTTGACTTATCTATTAGCCCGTTTAAATTATGTTAATTATTAATCTATTATTTGATGAATTTCATACTAACTTTTATTTTTTTAAAAAAAGGTTCTCTGGGAAGATAAAATCTCATGGATTGTAGTGTGAATAAGAGAAAAAGAGGTCTAACTAAGATGAAGACCATTTCTTTGAATGGTGATAATCGGATTGAAGTCAAATTCAATGACAAAGGCAACCTATCGGGCAAGAATCTGCACAGTTGTCTTCTTTCTTAGGAGCTCTTGCACGAGAAATTGTACCATATACAATTCATGACTGGAGAAAAGTTCCTTCTGACACGAGAGAAATATTATGGAAATGTATTCAGGTATTGTATGAATTTCCATATTTCATATACAGATATCTATTAAATAGTGCTTGTTGTAATGATTTAATTATCTCTCTTAGGCAAGATATAAGTTAAAAGAAGAGTGGTAGAAACATTATATGTTTATAGAGATGGGTGGACTTTGGAGAGCTTCAACGTCAAGGTTGGTTACTAAACTTAAGATGGCCAAAAATGAAGAAGAGAGAATGGCACTCAAACCTGATAACATTAACAACATAAGTGAATGAAAAAGGTTTGTGGCTGAAAAGACAAGTCTAAAGTTTAAGATAACTATATCATTGCATGCAATCGCCCTTATATTAAATTTATGTATGTTCTCTTATTTATGTTCGCTTGAATTTTTGCTATGAAATCATTGTATTGTTACAGGAAATAAGTGACGAAATGAAAGAAAGAAGAAAGAAACAAACTCCATACACAGGTGGTTGAAGGGGTTATGCTTGCATAATGGAGGATATTGTAATGTCTCTTTCTTTTTACATAAATTAAGGACTAAAATGATTGATTTTTTTTGTCTATAATCATTTTCATTTTTTGTTAGAAAACAAGTACAGGAAAATGAATTGTTTCTAGATTTGAGGTTTGGATACAAGCTCATAAGAAAAAGAATGGTGAGCCAGTCAGCATAAAGACCTCAAAAACCATTGTAAAAATTTTCTATGGCTATGAAATATATGAATATCCATATATTTTTATATTATTATGATGTTGCATATTATTTTAATTTATAGAAAAATTTGGAAGAAATTGATAACTATTCATATTTGCCTCCAGCTAATTTGGAAGAAGATGCAATATCAAAGGTATTGGGTCTTGAAAAATGTGGACATGTAAAAGGTATAGGGAAAAGAGTAACTCTTACACAATTATCCATTATAGCTCAAAGGGACAACATTATTGACAAACTAAAATAAGAGCAAGCTGAGATGAAAGAAGAAATGGACCATATGAAGGGCTTACTCAATGAAGCATTAAAACAAAAGCAGGCTAGTATCAATATAATTAATTTAATATTTTCATAGATACAATTTATATTTTATATGAACATATATTTTATAAGATGTTCATATGGATTTTACAGGGTGAAAACCAATCATTTGAAGAATTTGAAGATGCATGTTTACAAGGTGAAAAGCAAACAATTGAAGAATCTCAAAATATCTCGGTAAGGTTTTTTTGTTTATATGAAAATGTACACTTGGCTATGTGTGTGTGTGTGTGTGTATTTTCACTTAGTCATTACTTTTGTTTCTCAAAATTGACGCATCCATTTGGTGCTGTAGATTGCAAAAACAATTCCGTACAAAAGTAAATGCAAGTTGTTTGATTGGAGAGGGTCTAATGAACTAGTAGCCGAAGGATGTGTTTCTTCAAATGATCTAGATGCACTTGTTCATCATGTTCCTATTGGCCCTGATGCTATGAGAGTTTGGATAGATATAGCTAAGGTACCAACTGCATTTTTGTAGAGGCCAGCATCAGAAATGATTTATGTTCAAGATGTTATAGGTAGTACAATTGCTTGGCCTTCTGACAAAGTTGTCATAGTTTCCCTAAACTAAATTTTAGGTAATTAACTATTTTCTCTGTTTTCTAGTGATTTTTTAAATAAGATTTAGTGTTTACTTTTATTGGTATTATGTCAATATCTTGCATTAATTATTTAAATGTTCCTGTTTTCATCTCTTCTTAAGTTTGTAAAATATGTTATGTCATTCTACTATATTTGAAAAATATACTGATGATTTTTGTTTTAATGGTTGTAGATTGTGGAAGTCAAGGGTATTATTCATGAGAAGCACATGGTAATTGAAGATGATATGGTAGCCAGTTTTTGTTTCAATAATTTAGGAACTATTTTAGAATAACGATTTAGAGACATGTGTTATTGTTTTTTGTTATCAGTGTCTACATGTTCATTATATATTATTTGCTCATCTTTGACAAACAACAAAATATGTTTTTGAAAAGTTAATTTTATAGTTATAAATTTGTTTCCACATTAGTTTACCATTATTTATATAAGTTACGCAAGATATATTAGTAACACTATTATAATAGCATCAACAAATGTTACATAAATTCAATAATAACATATTTTTTAATATTGTTATTAAACAATAATCTAGAGCATTTTAGAAATGTTACGAAACTCATATCCATAACATTTGGAGGATGTAAATAATAATAATAATCATAAGAATAATTTATAAATGTCTTGATTAACTAATTTATATGGTTTATAAAATGTAACATAAAATCAATTGTTTGTTATTAATAAATACCATAATAGACTCAACAATAGCATTTTAGTAAGGTTGCAAAAAACTCTTTTAAACATTTTAAAGTTAATACATAACAGTTGAAAACGTTACAAATAGTTAATTAATAATATTTATAAAATATAATATAAAATCATTTGTAGCTATCAATAAATGCTATAATAAACTCAACAACAACATTCTATCAATGTCATGGAAAAACTTATAATATTTTTAAAATGGTACAAAATTCATATCTACTACATGTTAATGATGTTGCAAAAAATTAATATATAACAGTGTAAAAATGTTACAAATATTTAATTAATAACATTTATAAAATGTAATATAAAATCATTTATAGCTATTAATAAATGTCATATTAAACTCGACAATAACATGTCAAAACTGTTACTAAAGTATCATATCTTTAGTAACATGAGCTATCATAGCATACTCATTAGTGTTACCATTCATATTTAATAACACTTATCACCAGTTACCGTATGTCATTTTTGTTATAGTGAAGGCATGGTTTTAGCATCCGATTATGGTAAATTGCTAGCTAATCCCTCTCCTTATAGACAATTGGTGGGCAAATTATTATACTTAAATTTCACACGACTAGATATTACTCATTTTGTTCATCAACTAAGTCAGTTTGTTCAAAATCCGCGAGATACTCATTGACAAGTTGCTTTACATTTATTGTGATATTTGAAGAGTTGCCCTGTTACATGTTTGTTTTACTCAGGTCATAATAATTTGAAACTTGAAGCGTATAGTGATGCGGATCGGGTTGGGTATAGAGGTACCAGAAGGTCTGTTTCTGGTTATTGTGTTTTCTTAGGCTCTGCTTTGATTTCTTGGAGATCCAAGAAACAAAACATTGTCTCTCGCTTATCTGCTTTGTGAATTCCAATTGGATCACTTATTTACTTCATGATTTGAAAGTTTCTCTTTCTCTACCTGTTCCTCTCTGGTGTGACAACCAAGTAGTTATCCAAATCACACAGAATTCGGTCTTCCATTAGCGTACGAAGCATTTGGAAATTGACTGTCATCTTGTGAGAGACAAGTACAAAGAGGAGTTGATTTTGCCATTGCATGTTCCTTTCCATCTTCAAGTCGTTGATCTTCTCACAAAGTCTCTCTCTGTTCCTCAATTTCACAAATTAGTTTTCAAGTTAAATCTATTTCGACTTCTAACAACTTCATCTTGAAGGGAGGATGTAAACTATAGTTATTTATTATTAACTATAGTTAGCTTACTTATAACTATAGTTAGCTTTTAGTCTGATTTTCATTCTCTATATAAATAACTAGTTGAGCTGATTAGCTCATCAACGAGATTAATTCTTGGATCTCAAAATTCTCTCTGTTCAATACTGTTCCAAGATGAGAACACAAATTAGAGTTTCTTCTTGAGGCTTCCATTTAATGGTATCTTAATGCCCTTTTCATTTAGCAAAAGGTCAAAACCCGAATGAGAAAATTGGAAGGCATAATCTTGCATTCCGACATGACAGCACATCAAGAATGGTACAGAGACCAAAGTGTTGGACATGACTTGCCTGATGCACAGCTGTTTTAGTACAACGTGCTCTCCTCTCTCCCTCTCCCTCTCGCTCTCTGCAGAATATTCCAAAATAGTAGGAAATGCCCACAGAGGGTGCTCATGTTTTTGCTAAATATCTAGAGATCCAGATATAAGAAAAGACCGAGTCTTTTGCTGCCCTTTCAAAGGAAAGTGACGAGAAGGAAAAAAAGGAACAAAAAATGGAATAATCTAATGTCCCAAAACTTTATACTTTCAATAAAAACAAAACATAATATTGGATAGGTTGCAGGTTGCTTCTCTTTTTTGTTCCCATTTTATGAAATGTTCTCTCTGTAACACCAATCATGACATTTCATAATCTGTCCCTTACTAAAAGAGAGAGAAAAGGAGAAGACTTCTTTCCCTGGCAGCCAGTATGCAGGAGGCTTTGAACATCATCTCCTGGAGCTAGGCTTTAGCTTTCAGACGCCGTTTTTCTTTTTCTTTGATCAAAGTTTCAATTTTTCTTCGGCTATATACGTATCCATTCATGCCCTTTTGTATCCTTTTTCCTGATAGCTAGTTTTGATCAGAACAAGGCCTTTCATTTTATATTCATCAATGTTTCTTGTGATCCTGATGATATCATCTTCATGTTTGGATTGAAAATGTACTGTTGTTTTATATCATAGAAGTTCCTGGAGGAAACCTGTGATGGGAATGGGAGACGTTTCGCCTGAAAGGGGAACTGGTTGTGGGCTGTACAACACAGTTTTTGGTCGAAGAAGCTTTTGGCCGAGAAGGTCGACATCGACAGGATCAGTTCCTGCGGTGGTTAATGGAAGAGAGTTTGCGAAAACACAAAACAATCCATGGCGACGTAGGAGTGGCTCTGACGAGTCTGCATTCTTAGACAACTCGGCAGGTATATTATCAGAGGGACCTCAGAAACCCATCACCAATGCTCCTAATCATCCCAGAATCCCTCCAGCTCAGCAATGCCAGAACTATGGAAGAAAACTTCCAAGTGAAACAACCAAAGCGGGTTCGAGCAAAGTTCAAGTGAATCAAAACCAAGTTCAGGCTGCTAAAGCTAGGAAGCTACCTAAGGAGGCCATTGGAATCTCTGGTGAGCTTGAGAACATGATTGCTGAGCATCAGAAAAACAAGGGAAATGGTAACCTTGTTCGGGCTTCATCGAGCAACGTAATGCTTTTGGGGAACTTAGGGAACTTAAAGCAATCAGGAGGTGGAGGGCACACAAATTCTTATAGTGTTCTTGATTACCTTCCTAAGACGAAAGAAGAGAGCATCAAGTCTAATGGGAAGTATCCGAATAGTGTGATGGGAAATGTGGTGAAGAAACAAAATGAAGAGAGGTCAAGTGCAGACCAATCGGGTTCCTTGTGCAGGGCTCTATCCACTAGAATGGATCCTGAGCAATTGAAAATTATGGGAAATGAAGATTACAAGAATGGGAATTTTGCGGAGGCATTGGCTTTGTATGATGCAGCAATCGCAATTGACCCGAGTAAAGCTTCATACAGAAGCAATAAAAGTGCAGCTTTGACAGCTCTAGGCAAGCTTCTTGAAGCTGTTTTTGAGTGCAGAGAAGCCATAAGGATTGAACCTCATTATCATAGAGCTCATCAACGATTGGCAAACTTGTATCTCAGGTAAAAATCTGAAACTTGTTCATGAAACCTGAATGATCCTGAAGTGAAAATTCATAGTCATCTTAAATCTTAAATTGTTAACCCAAATTTCTAATGTTTATTTAGGTTAGGGGATGCAGAGAAAGCTGTGTATCATTACAGACAGGCGGGTCCTGAGGCTGACCCTGATGATATGTCCAAGGCCAAAGTCCTTCGGGTTCGTCTCAGCAAGTGCACAGAGGCTCGAAAACATCGGGATTGGAATACCCTGATAAAGGAGACAGAGGCTGCTATATCTGCTGGTGCAGATTCAGCTCCACAGGTGAGCCTGGAAAACAACCTTGTAGATGCATACTAGTATGATTTGTCTGATCACTCGCGTTTTTGTTTTTGGATAGATATATGCTCTGCAAGCTGAGGCCTTGATCAAGCTTCACAGGCACCAGGAAGCAGAAGAAGCATTGAAAAAGGGTCCGAATTTCGAAGTTGATGCCTGTACACGGTACTTCGGTTCCATCGGTAATGCAAATTTGTTGGTGATTCGAGCACAGGTTGACATGGCTACTGGCAGGTTAGTCTTGTGTATGGTAAACTGTTCATGCAATTCATTTAACTGCACAAGTTGCTCATGAAAATAGTGATAGATTGTACAAGCTCATGATGGGGAATATAGCATAGAAACCTGATTACTAAACTTATGTTGCATAACAACTCAAAAGGGTAATTGTTGCCTGGAAAAAGTAGAACCATAAAGATACTAAAAGTTGGAACTTGGCAAAGTTGGACCCCTTTTAACCCACCTAACATTGCTTCAGTAGCTTTCTGCAGAAAAAAGTTTGACTCATTTTGTGATCTAGCAGTGTCCACCACAGTTGGCAAAAAGAAAATTTTCGACGGGCTTAGGCTGAACTCGGCCTGAAACCCAAATTTTGGCCTCATGCCTAACCTAAGCTTTTCTAATAAAGCACCTTATGATTTATATACACATAGACAATCAAACAAGCAGAAGATCATGGCTTAATTGATTTGTTCTGCTTTCTTCTGACAGCAACTTTTATTTATAAGAAAAGCCTTGATTCAAGTTCAAAAGTGAGACTAATGAAAACATACAGTCCAGTTGTGTTCTAACAATCTTTTGACAGATTTGATGATGCATTGACGGCCGCTCAACGAGCAACCAAGCTTGACTGTAACAACAAGGAAGCAAATATGTGGATCAGAAGGACGAAAGCTGTGTCAACAGCTCGATCAATCGGTAATCAGCTGTACAAAGCAGCAAAATACTCTGAGGCCTGCGTTGCTTATGGAGAAGGGCTCGAGCATGATCCTTACAACTCAGTGTTACTCTGCAACCGAGCAGCTTGCCGGTCCAAGCTTAACCAGTATGAGAAAGCATTGGAAGACATTAACTCTGCTCTTAATCTACGACCTGGTTATGCTAAAGCTAGACTCAGAAGAGCAGATTGCTATGCCAAGGTCAGAAAAAAATACTACATTACTCTTTAGCAGCCATAAATTATAACATATTATATGTTATCAATTCATAAAATCATAGACTATGATGAGTCTTGTTTAGGGTTGGCAATGTGGCAGGCCCGATTCAGCCTAAATTTTGTAAAGGTCCGATCACAGCTAACTCAAGCATAAATTTGATCAGACTTTAGAATAGAACGAAAGTCCGGGTCTAATTAGGATTTAAGTTAAAATTTAGATTTCATATCGATCAAAGTGTAGATATGACAGTTTGAACTAGACCTAACCTAAGTTAATGACTCAAATCTGATTTAATAAGATTCAGACTTGAGAGTTCATATTGAGACCTGAAGGTCCAAAAGATTTAGCCACCCCTCTAAAACTATGTTGTTTTAGGTAAACTTCTTAAAACAATGTTATTTTGATCTAAGGCTATGTTTGATTGAGAGTTTATTAATGTAATGGAATAAAATGTAATATTATTCTATCGTTTGAAAGTAGGATTTATAATAAAATAGAATTGAATGAGATGGAAGAAGAGGATTTCATATTACATCTCATTCTATCATAAACAGCAAAAAGGAAAAACCTCCAATTTGAGGAGTTTAGGATGTAATGTAAAATGATAAATAACTTTATACTATATTGCATTATAAACCCTTCATCCAAACAATATTTCAATACATTACATTATAAACTCTTCCATCCCTTTCAAGCAACAATTTTTTAATATTACATCCATTTATATTCTATTTCATTAATTTAATTTATCTCATTTTAATTTATAAAAATTTTACGTTCAATTAAATATAATCTAATTTTAAGTTAACTTGGTGGCATGAGCGCATCCAAATTTCAAGTTGAGTGCAGGCCGTAGATTCCTATGATTGGATTGGGCTGCCGATCTATTTGGGCAAGCCCCCAAATACAAAGTTAGAAAATTGTTTAATGGGAAGAGTTATGCAATTTCGGGCTGGCTCAGACCCTTTGCCAACTCTATAACACCTGATGCTGTGTTTTGTTTGTGAAACAGTTGGGGAAATGGGAAGCGTCAGTACAAGACTACGAGATACTACAAAGAGAAGCACCAGATGATGAAGAGGTGAGGCAAGGATTGATGGATGCTAAGGCACAGCTGATGAAGAAACACAAGGTTGGCGATGTTAAGGACTTAACTCAACGTTAGAGAGATATCCGATCACCGGAGACTTCTAAAGCAGCGGGAAAATGGACAGTGGGAACAATGTGAGTCCCCGGATACTGCACAAGACATTTGTCACTGAGGCACGAGGACGAGGCAGAGCACTGAAAAGATGAAGTTAGGCCAAACTTTTTTTAGAATCTTCTGTTCTGTCAAGGGAATTGTTAGACCAGTTGGTTTCTATGTATAGCTGTTTTGTGTGAAAATTGTTTTGGAAAGCTTACAAGTTTGTGCATGGTGACCCTCAATTTCTTGTTCAATTTGAACTAATCCGAAAGTGTAATATTATGTTCTTTGAGACCTTAGTGAAACTTTAATCAATAGAAAAACAAAAAAAGTAAATATTTCATAAAATTAATTTTATAATTAATATTCTTTTAAATAAATTATTTTTAGATACTAAAGATATTTATACTATTTTCATTTTCAACCAATTGAAGAGAGTAAATAAATATTTGTTAACTATAAATACAAATTTTCATAAAGAATAATAGGAATTTTGATAAAATAAATTTTATAATGAACAAAAAATTTCATTAAAAGAGTCATGCAACAGATTTTGAGTAGTGTCACGCTCAACCTGAAGTCAACAGGTCAGGCTTGGTTGATCGAGTCTCAAGTTTGTTTTAAAAAAAAAAAAATTTGAGCTCAACTCAACCTAATTTGAGGCTTAACCATCATTTTTACATTTTAAATTGAAAAAAATTTGGGTGGATTGAGTATGACTCCAACTCAATATTTGTCTTAGGCCTGGAGCAGGACGTGGGCTCCAAACCTCCAGTCGTTAACGTGGACAATAGGTTGACTCGACTCACTTAGACTTAAATTTGAAGTGAAAATATTAATTCACTTAATCATTAAGTAACATGAAATTAATCGAAATTTATTATAAAATTAATTAATTAGAATTCTTGCATGTACTTCTATTAATAATATATATATAATTAATTAATTAAAAAGGAACATATATCATCTCAAATTACAAAATTAATTAAAAAAAACAAAATATCCATTTGTAGGTTTAACAAGATTGTCCAATTGATTACATCTCATCAACAAAGAAAATTGGCAAATCACAAACCTCCACCAACTTGAATATAAAAATAAAAAATTTTAAAAAAGACTTAAATTTGGATAACTATATATATACGCACATATTTATATTAATTTTTATATATTTTGTATTAATTAATAAAACTAATTGATTGATCTCAATGTTACATCTTTGTTAGACCTCAAAAATCAGCCAGTCACATGCAGTCCTTATTACCATGCATACCCTAACCCTCTCCATTTTCATCTATCACATGTCATTGTTGCCTCCACAACCCTCCGCCCTCTTCTTTCACCGTCCACCGTTTCCCAATGGAGGGGGTTTGAGCTAGCGAAACCTTAAACGACTAAAAACCTGTTGGAAAATCTGGATCGGATCTGATCCGAACCGCAGCAGAATAATCACGAAATTTTTTTGTGACTTTTAATTTTTCAAAAATCAAGATCTATTTAATTATATAAAATGATTAACACGAATCAAAATAAAGCGGAAATTTAATTCGTACCTTATTTCAAAGCTTGATCTTTATCTTAATGAATCCCTCGAACCGTTTTCGAAACCGATCTGTCTCAACCACTGTAGCCGCATAAGTGTCCAGCCTCTAACGGTATCCATAGAATGAGTTGAGAGAACTCTGTAACTTTTACAAAGAGAGTTAAGCATGAAGTGCTAGCTCCATAGAGCTCAAACCTATTTATAATAAGCTTTTGGACGTTTTGGTAATTTAATTAAAATTAAATATTAATTTCAATTAAACTTTAATTAGAATTACAAATAATTCTAATTAAATACCAATTATGCCCATATAAGAATCAATATCTCATATTGATCCTTATTTATTAAATATCTCATATTT
>JANITX010000212.1:2966594-2979895 GCA_027564395.1 Erythroxylum ulei | reverse complement strand
AATTAGGAATCAATATAATTATTAATCTTAATCTAATTAAGAAAAATAATTATGTTAATTTTGGAATTGATTTGATGTCTAAGTTAATTTAATAATTCAACATATTGAAAAATAAACTAACTTCTAAAAGTTCCTAATGTAATTAACCTTGAAAACGTTTTTCAAAGATTAAAAACAGAGCACTAACACCTTTCAAACCCTTTCTAATCTCATCTGCGCAAGTCTTTTGGTTCTTTCACTAAACTACTGTTCATGACGTGACAATTAAAGTCCAACACCACTAATCACCTCTCCTTCCAATTCGTTCCCCACGTTTCACTAACTGCTCATCTAGCCATCTCCAGCGATGTCCCATGCCGCCGTCTTGGTTGCCAACTGCTTCCTCTTCGGTGACGGTCGCCCTCTGAAACGTCAATGGCTGTACTTCATCAGCCATGAACCGCACCACCAGCATCGTCTTGCAAGCAATGCCACTGCCCAAGGTGTCTCCATTCACGCCATCCCATGACGCTACTCCGGCAACAACAACCCACACAATCCACAAAACAACCAGAACAGATCTGCGTTTTGCGTCCAGATCTGGGTTGTTCTTATTCAACGCATCAATGCGAAAACAAAAACAAAACCCAAAACACAAACCAAAGAACACAATCGCATACAACTTTTATGCCTTCTTGTTTTTCTCAGATCTGGGATTTCTCCAGAGGAAAAATGGGTCGACGGTTGGGGAAGCTAGCGGTGGCAACAATTGCCTTGCGATGGAGACAGAAGGGATGGAAGATTGGGTAGATTACGGGCAGTTGTAGGCAATCGCAACCAAAAAAGAAGAAGGGTTTCTCAAAACCCTTCCAGAATCCATATTCTAAAAAAAAGGGATTAACAAATCTAGGGTTTGTTGTCTTCTGAGGTTTTCCAGAACAAAACACGAATTCCAGATTCACAGACTTAACGGTTGGGCATCTCCATGCCTCACTTATTCCAGAAATAAAACTATCAGAGGCGTGTTCATTCAACAAGTAACGGAGACGAAACAATTTCAGAAACCAATTACCGCAAACTTCAGAAACTCACAACAACAATCAGAACAATTCTGGGTTTAAAATATGAACAGTTCATATTCTTATTCAATTCCAAAATTTCGATCAATAACAATCAATCAGTTTAATCAAATCATATAAATAAAATCCTGCTCTGATACTACTGTTAATTAACATCCCAGATCACCCGTTTATAGATATTGTCCGCTTTGAGCCTTGGTCCAACCAAGCCCTCACGGTTTTGCTTTTCTCGAGGCCTTCCCAGGAGGTCACCCATCCTAGAATTACTCTCATCCAAGCACATTTAACCTTAGAGTTCTGATGGGATCCGGAACATTAGGTCATGGAAAACGCTTCTGTAAGGGAGAGGTATCTGTACCGTTATAAGGCGTACTTCGTTTCCTTCTCTAACCGATGTGGGATCTCACACTCTCCAACCCCTTAGGGCCCAGCCCTCTTTGAGGTTCAGCCTAGCTGGCACAACGGTTCGGGTACCAGTTCTGATACCATTTGTAACAACCCAGATCACCCGCTTACAGATATTGTCCGCTTCAAGCCTTGGCCCAGCGAAGCCCTCACGGTTTTGCTTTTCCCAAGGCTTTCCTAAGAAGTCACCCATCTTAAAAAACTATCCAAAAATCCTCCCAAGACCTCCCTCTCATCAGAGATCAAAATTACCCCCACCAGCATCTCCTCCACCCTTCACGACCTATGTTATTCAGATTCCTAAGTATCGGATATTCGTCGTACCTCAACGTGAAAATGCGACCATCGCCGAACGTTACAAGAAAGGTCCTGGAAAGAAAAAGGGATCATTAAGGAACGACTACTGTTGCTGGTCATTTATTATCCTTAGTTCCTTATAGTGATTGTGATCATAATCCTAGTTGGTGTGGTCGTAGGAGTGTTAAATCATTTTCTTAATCCTGAAGTTCTTGCCTTCTCAATCGTGCATGTTAGCGTCAACAATCCACCAAATTCTACCGGGAACGAAACAAAAGTTTGGAATGAGATAGCAGTCATGGTGAAGAACAGAAATAGAGGGATGAAAGTTTGTCATGATCGGAAAAAAGGGGAGGTCACAGCCACATTATTGTATAAGGGTCGGATCAAGATATGTTGATTCATCGAGCAAAGTCCAAGTAGGTTTAACCAACGTGAATGGAGCTTTGCCTCCTGATATTGGAGACAGCATTCGAGACAGAGAAGGTAAAAGACAGGTTGGTTTAACCTTAGAAAGGCATGTTTCTACGAAACAAGGTTTTGGATACCTGAATTTGTGCAGAAAGGAAATTTATGTTGTCTGTGGTTTTATAGTGAGTTCGTTAGGGACAGATGAGGGGGACGGGATCTTCTGTCCATTTTATCTTGTTCCTATCCTGTCTAATAAATCTCAGCCATACATTTATGTGGAATTCACACGGGACTCACATAAATAAATGGCTGAGATTCATGGGACAGAATAAAATAGATAGAGAATCTTGGCTCTAAATAAGGATGTTCTATGGAATAATGTGAAATGAATTTTGTGTAAATAAATTTCCGTTGAAATTCATTTTTAGATGAGTAAAAGAAGTTTAATTGTTGAATTAATTGAGAAAAAAATAATGTTTTAAAAATCGAATTAGAAGTTAAACCGATAAAATAAAATATTTAAGATTTAAAAAGTTAAACCATAATTAAATCGTTATAAAATTAATTAAATATTATATAAAATTAAAGAATTTTGAAAGTTATTGACAGAGAATATTCTTACTTATCGAAGAATTTGAAGTTTAATTGAAAAAATTAATTATTAAATAAAAATTTTAAGAACTTATTAATTTACAAAAATTGACTGATTAATTAATAAATTGATTTGTTTTTAACAACAAGAATTATTAAAATAAATCGAACCGAAAAATTTGACGATTCAAGATTTTAAAATTGAACCAATTAAACTAGTTGTGTTTTTACAACTTAATGGTTTGATTATCTTCACAAATTACTGTGTAGATTATGTAAAATCTATGAAAATATTGATAATTGAAAAAATTACAGAAAAATCATAAAAATTAATGATAATTGAATTACACTTATAAATTTTATCTATTATATATAAAAAACAATTTTTCTATCAGTTATACTAATAAATTTTTAATAACTCAACATTTAACTCAACATTAAATTTAGATGACACATATCATCTTTTTGTTTTTCGAAGAAAACATATCATCTTAATTTAATGACATATATATATATTTATATATGAATATTTTGATTGATCAGGTACTCCAAAGGAAAAGGCAATCCAATTTTTATCTTTATAAATGTATAAGACAAAATAACAAAATTCGTGGACAATTGTACAAGCCCATTAGGTCACGTCCTCAATGTAACGAGGGACCTCATGGCCCATGTAAATGCTACGTGTTATGGGCTTATTCACATGTAATGGCAAATACCAACTTTTGCTCAGCAAATGCCTAAAACCTCGGCAACCCATATTTGTATAATATATACAAGATCTTCAGGCTTGGAAAATATAGGTAGTTTAATCATTGGTTCATTAGAAGATGTTGTTTAGTTACTTATCAAGCCCTTGCATGTTTGACTAGTTAATTATATTTGTGAGAATGTCATTAACATAGTCCGAAGTATCCTTTGAGCAACTTAATTCGACTAATCAACTCAATCCGAGTTAAAATTCATCAAATAAGTTGAATTGATATTTAAGATGATATAAATATAGGTATCTAAAGTGATGCTCATATTTTAATATCTATATCATGTTTCTATTTGTATGATGAAAATTAGAAAATGGTGCTTCATATAATCATATTGTATATCTACTCATGACAATTGTCAATAGTCAAAATAGCCTAGTTAATGGACTATCAATTTCAACTTTTCCAATAATATATATTTAGATGAAAAGAGTTAGTCAATTTAAAGAAACTAGTCTATTGTATTGGTTAGACATTTACTTTCTCTCTTTTGTAATTAAGAATTGATTAACTTGACTAAGCAATGCACTTTGGACCTAAATGTTGGTCAGGTTAGTTCTCCAAGAACATGAACATATATTGTTACGACACATCAAATGTATCTAACTCGAAGAAGATCCCACCAAATGCAATCTTGAGTCATTTTCCCTCTATAGTTTACAAGAAAACAACAAAACAAGCACCAAAGTAAAGCAATAATGTAGAAAAGGAGGTGGTACTTTGAAACAAGTGTTGGATTAAAGGAGAGAAACTTTAAAAGAGGCATTAAACAATTTTGTGAAAGGGGAATAGGAAACAATGGAGAATGGAAACTTTAGAAGACGACTATACCTTTTTGTTTATTGCTCTTCAACTAATGCTTTACAACTTTGTTGTAATTATGAAAGTTCTGAAAGGAGCCTTCCCCAACTTCATATTTCTTTTGTTTTTCTTTCATGCACTTGCACATGGTTAGTTGGGAAATAATGCCACTTTCTATGAGATTCAATGGTTTAATTATAATTGCCTTATAATGCTTTTCTTTTCCTTGTTTAACTATCCATGTTTATTGGTCTCTATCAATCTTAAAGTCAAGCTAAATAATGTCAGTTTACTTCTCGACTTAAAACTTCCACATACACTTGTTCTTCGATCCTCTATACATTATTGTTCAATCTAAGAAACATGTTGATGTAGGAAGCTGGTTCGCACTTTGTTTTCTTCACTTTTTAGTATTGGATTTTAGTGAGTTTAAAAGAGAAATGAGAGGTGGTGAACAGCTTTTGACAAACTCGAGTACTTGACAAAAGTTATACACCAAGAAAAACAAAATAAGAAAAGAGATCAAAAGGTGAATGAGAAAGCACACAACAAGAGAAGAGAGCAGGTTCGTTAATGGATGTTCTCTTATGTACGTTGTCTCGTTGTAAAATGTCGAGCAAACAGTGTCATGAAATATTGTTTCAGCATGACGACAATTGTCTCCATACAGTGAACTTCATTGAAATCAAATTCACTGAAGTTAAATGTTTAATTTTTTATTTTTAAGATATATTTAAAAATTAGATAATTATATGAAGTTATTTAATTTTTCAATTCTTATTTTTATTCCAAACTTTACAAATAATTTATTGCAACCGATTTAATAATATATTTCATAAATTTTTGTTTTGAAAAGTAATTTATCTATAAAGCAAAACATTATATCTCAACCCAAAAATTGAAAACATTAAATTATAAGTAAATTGTTTTTTAATTAATTTCTTCTAATTACTCGTGGGAAAATAACAACTTGGCTTACTATAATAATGCCCCCATCCAACTTGGGGAAGACAGTCAAAGTTTACTGAATCTATGTGCCAAGTCTTTCCAGTCAATTTTTAGGGTTGATGGAGTGATAATGTATAATTGCACGAACGTTAATGTCAATGAACTGACAATCCTGTAAACAGGGTCAAGAAATCATAGCAGTCGACCTGGAAAGTTTTGGTTCGACGCAGAGGTCCAAATCAAAGTCGCAAGTTGTTCATGCACCAATTCAGAACTTTCTTCCTGTCTTAAACCTACATGCATGAAAAAACCAAAAACATATCTCCAAGACTCCAACTGACTACCTTCATTCTCTCCCCACATTCAATGCAGTCCCATGGTGTTTAGTTTCCATCATCGACAACCATTACTTGGACTGCAAGCATTTACAGTTCTGACTCAGACAATCTAAAACACGTTTTACTCGAATTAGTTTGAACGGCTCAGACCGATTGCCATTCTTAGGTCTTCAAAACCATAAACATTGGGTCTCATGCAAAGACCAGGAAGTTGATAACCAATTAGCCAATTCCACATATTACCAATTATTCAATGCTCTGGTTTTCCTCATCAATCCCATTCAGAGGTGTCAGAGGAATTCTGACAAGAGGGGTCAACCCAATATCCTGTTTCCACGTAGCTGCTGTTCATATGTTCCCCATAACAATGGCATCTGGGTCACATGGGAATCCATGTGACTATAGGAGTTAGGCACATCCGACCAATGAGTAGACCGGCCAGGCGGCCACCATTGACATATCAAAAATACTTAACATTATGTATAAGACCATCGTATTTACGGTGTTCCAGGACAAACCACCCACCACTCTTTTATCTGGTTAGTGGCTCGACCCTCTAGGCGGGGACCAATTCCCCAGATTGACACAGGGAATGAAAATCCTTTTTTATTTTTACTTGTATCCTAAGAAATCAACACCTCACCTGTGTTACTTACAAGATCAACCCTTTAGTTTATTCTTTCTCTTTAACACATTAATTTCTAATACCAAATGCATAGACCGAATCCCGATTAACAATGTGTATGGTCCAGTTGTTCACATGAAAGATTTTGCATATATCTCGAGTTCTTGTCTGGTTTTTGAGACGGGAGAGGTTGATATATGAGCGTAGTTTATTCCAAGTCTAAAAGGTACCCTAATAAGACTGCATATACAGGTATGTATGATTATACGATATGATGGTAGTGAAAGAGAGTTGGTTGCTTTGGGAGCAGGGTTCTACTTGCTTTTTGATATCAATTATTGAAGCTTAGAAAGACATAGTTTATTTCAGTTAAGGCACCAATGATGGAGTCTCGATGGAACCTAGTGGAGTCCATCTTTCCACCTCCAAAAAGAAACACATCCAAAGGAGTGTTTTTGTGAAAGCTTGGAGGCATGTTAATTGTCTCTATTCCGCCAAAAAAAAAAGAAAGAAAAATCCGAATGTATTTTTTCTTCACATCAAAACCACTCTCTTCACTACTTCTTTTAAGTGGATTCCAACTCCTCATTCAATCACAGATTCCCTTCCTCAGTGGTGGGTTTCCTTTTCATAGACCTAACTAAAAAGCATGCATGACAAAATAAGCTCCAAAATTCACCATGGCAGATTCGTTTCATTTCTTATTAGATATGTGTGTGTGTTTGTGGGGGTGGGGCTCCTCCAAATCTAAGCACCCAATGGACTAGGCTTGTTCCTATGTTTGTGAGCAACTTTACTCTCCTTGTTTGCTTAGACTATTCCAACTAACGCTATTAGCTACCTCTCCTTATTGCTTGTGGGGCTTGTGATTATCATATAGTAACACCCCTTCATCCAATAAGTTCTTATACAGAAATGTTAAAAACACACACAAATCCAATCAACTAATAAACATCTTTGACTAAATCATATGATCTATACTATGTAAATGAAGAAAAAAGAAGATACTGATTTGTTATTACATTGGTGTGCCGCTTATGTTCAATTATGGTACCAACTCAATATTTTTCTATTAGAAAAAGGGTATCTCTAAAGCACATTAAAAATCTCCCAAAATCTTCTCTCCTCCTTGTCTCAGAAAAGGGTGTATGTACATCTTTGGTGTGCAAAGAAGGAGACAGGTTAGGTTGTCCAAAAAAAAAAGAATTACTTAAACCAATGATCCATCGTAGTTTTCCTTAAAGCATCACTAATCTATTATTAGCTTCCCAATAATTTGACTATTTTAGCTGAATTTGATCTCCATCAATCCTATAAAAGTAAGGAATCAGTTGAATAATTGATCAAAGACAGCTTAGCTAGCTAGCTAGTAGCTCGATGTAAGGCATGGGATAATAATAATAAAAGGTGGTTTTAATACGAGATCAAATTGCAACTAGAAAACGAGATTTGGTTTAGTAAAAGGATTCTAATTTATTGAGATTTGAGAAGAAGCCAACGAATATTCCCCTTCAAGAATGTAAAGTGCTACTGCTTTGCAACAATTATTGACCTAATAACACATTGAAAGACCCAAAGACTTATCTATTTGGTAACATGGGAAATTTTTTGAATCAATGGCTTATGGGAACATACAGAAGAACTCAATCAAAACAATTATATATAAATGCACAATCATATAAATTATATAGCTCATAGTTGTTTCTTTTGACTCAGCATGCCTCAAGTAATACTTAAAAAGGGATGCTTAATCCAAAATAACGGGTCCCTACATTTTTGTTTTACCAAAATCTCCAATAAAAGATGAACATAAAATGATATATCTCATCTTCATATTTAGAATTTGTCTTTAAGCTTTACTCAATAAAGGTCATCAACTTAATTAGTTACCCTTTGGTTTTCATTGTAACAATGCATGTCTTCTCATAGTAACATCCCAACTAATCACATTAAAAAAAAAAATAGCGTATATCTAAGATTTAGGGTACCATTTCTTGAAAGCTGAATCAGATCCTTGTGCATAAGGGGTAAGTGAGAGGTGTATATTCGAGTTAGCTTTCCTGGACGCTCTAAACATATTAATTTAGTACAATGATAGTTGTTCGTTGGAGTAGTGTTCTAATTTAAACATAACATGTAAGGGACAACTAATTACATTATTTTTAATATTAATAACTTGTTATTATTAATTATATGTATGCCCAATAGCTTGCAAAAGCTTAAGAGTAGATTATGAATCCTTGGTTTACTTAAAAATGTAGTTTGATAAGTGACATATATTTATGATTTAGGTATATTTGTAGGTATGTATAAGGAGTATACGTATAGTGAATATCGTTGGTTTAATATTAAAATTAGTAGAGTATTTAGTGTCTTAGAATAAATAATTAGATTTTTTACATGAAGCAGCTTTTGACACTCCAAAGGTAGTTGCTTCCACGCATCACTGAGGTGGAGATGGCTACTTCCTGTCTGTTTCAATTCAAAACAACGGGCATCCAATGCTTATTAAACATAGTCATGACTAAGGTTTTTTATGACTCCAAATGTCCAATTTTGAAGTGCTTCCAAATTTAATAAAATGGCTGGTCTGAGATCTCCATGAAGTTGCATTCATTTGTGTGATCACTGCATGCAATAGAAGCATTACGAATAGGTAGATTAGTTTTAGGGTCTAGGAATGAATTGGTTCATGCCATATATAGCTCAAATATTGACTAGAAATTAAATCAAGCAAAAAAAATAAAGATTCTAAAAAATAACATGAAAAATATTTTTTATTTTTAAAATAATATCGGCCTAATTTGATTGGTCGATTCAACTCAATTTTATTTTGAAATTTTATTTTAAAAATAGTTCTCTTGTTCTTTGTTAATAGCTCATTACTATTTGAGTTTTAAGTGGTTATTCGAATTGGTTTAAAGTTAATGAAGAAATAGGCCATGTATGTTGTAAAGACCATGCATTCATGCTGAAGTGTTCATCTTTAGATCCATATCTGTTAAAGAAAGAGAGCTTCCATTCATCTAGTCAACTTACAAAAATTACACTATCTTTACCCTTGTACAAAAGTAGTTAAAAGAAGTACAAGGCCATTAGGGCCAAGAAATAGTTACAACATCAATTCCTTCTTCTTCTTTTTGTTTTTGTCCTCACACCCTTTTTTTCCCCTCTTGTTCACTCTAATTTTATATCGTTGAAGAAGAAATTACTTTCTAATTCCACCCTTAATTACATTTTTCTTCAAGGGTTTCATGCATTCTTCATAGTAGTACTCTTTTACTTTCTTGATTGTTCATGTAAATACTCTCGTTTCCACTCTACCAAACGTTGCAAAAATCCCATAACCTGTGAAAAAAATATCAAGATTCAAAAATATAAGTGAGCTATATAACAAGTTAAGTAAATTCAAATGAAGAAGAAGAAGACAATATTATGCAAGTATATAGGATACTTACCTCAGTTGGTTCTTGCAGAGAATAAAATGCACTTGTGTCCTTAGGAGTTTTAGACACCAAGATACCAAAACCTTGTCCTCTTTCTCTTAAAACCTGAAGATCATATACTTAAACAAATTAGCATTGGAAAAAGAAGAAGAAAAAGAAGACGAAGAAGAAGAGCAAGAAGTTAATGAAAATATATAACTTTTTGTGTCCTCGCAAGCGTTGGATACCTTAAATGCATCTTCGTCTGAGCGGTCATCTCCTATAAAAACAGGAAAAACATCGGTGCAATTGGCAAATCCTACAGGAGATACACAAGTTTTAGAGCTCACTCAAGAATAATATATATAGATATATATATATATATAAGTTAATAAATTAACATAGTGGAGAGGTGGCTTCCTTGAAGACACTTGATGGGATTCTACTTCTGGTTTTATCAATAAACAAATGTCCCAAAAGACAAAACTTTGTTGGAAGAATGTATATGCTTTGAAAGAAGTGAGAAAGAGCAGTGAAACTCACCTAGAGACTCTAGTAAAAATTCAAGAGCCTTCCCTTTGTCCCATTTGATGGTAGGACGGATCTCCAAGACCTGTATTTTTATTGCACACAAAGAAGTAGTAGTAGTTGTAAGTAATTTATTTTAAGTGAGACAACCTCTGAGTCTACCCACACACTAAAAACTGATAAAAAAATGAAAAGAAAAAGAAAGCTGAAGCAGAGATGATCGTAGCAAATCATTAGATGCCATGTCATGTACAAACACGCACCTTTCTTCCTTGAGAAAGTCGAAGCTTTGGGTACTCCTTCAACACTGACTTAACTACATGTGCCAATTCACTCCATTTCTGCAAGTTTTATGCATAATTTAAGTTAGACAATGTTTATTTTGGAGGGAGGAGATGTCAGTAAGGTTTAACATATGTTATTTACCTTCTCTTCAACACAGCGAAAATGGACTGACACACAGAACTTGTTGTTCTCCACCTTAGCACCTGGGGTTGATTTTATCTTCTCCACAAGTTCACGGTAAACCTGCAGAAACCACATCATTCTTAGTACTTCTGGTTCTGATTAACCATGTCTTGAGTGAAAAACATTGACATGGAAAATGACTAACCTCGTCGATCATCGGAAGGAATTCACTTGCAGGTTGGAATACGACAGCTTCAGTGCTCTAAAAGAACATAAAAATGGAAGTACAAGAAGAGTAGTTAGAAACAAAGGAATACCCATTTTTTAACAGTAGCAATGTTTTTATCAGTAGCAAGTGCAAGTTAGAGATAAAGCTCACATACTTTATTGTTTTTGGAGCCTTTTTCCGGTCCCTTAATGTCCATTCCATGGCTTCCAGCGTAATACAACTCTGCTAATCGTACAAAGTTATACACCTAAACGTACGAAATGGTACAAAACCAGCCAAGTTAGAGATCAAGCTAAGAAGGAAAAGTGAAATACACTCGTTAGCTTAAACTACATTTCAAGCAAGAACGACGATAGTTAAAAAGAATTTACCTTGTCTAAGCACCTCCCACTCACTATAGCAGTAGGAAAACACTTGGCGAGCTTTCTCACTGTTGCTCTCATCTAAATTTGACGTGAAACAGAAAAAAGAAAAGTTTTAGAATCATGAGAAGTGTTATGAAAAAGAAAGGAACTAGGAGTATTGAAAACAGAGACGGACCTTCTTGGACATGAAAGCTCGATCTGGGTCGTCAACAATGGGAGAGAGTGTCCCATCATAATCCATAAACATCACTATCTGCTTTCCTCTCGAAGCCTCAATTATATGCTCAAACATGTCTAAAGCTGATGGAAGACCAAGCTGTAGATAAAAATATCCAAGCAAACCAGATTCATCAGATGATCGAAACACAAGCAAAAGAGAAGAAAAAAGAACATCATGAAAGTTGGTATCTTTTTTTCCCGACGGTAAGTACTCACCATCCAAGAATTCTGCTCATCTGCAAGAGAAGGTGTGGACTTGATGTGGGTAGGTGAAGAAGCTTTCATAGAATCAACCCAAGCATTAATTCTAGCGTTTCCATTGATCTCAAGGTTCTTCAAAACTTTGGTTTTCGAAATAGACAAGTAGCCACCAGGCACAGCCGGTGGTTTCTGTGAAGAAGCAGTGAAGATAGAAGAGTTGGAGGCATGAACGCATATGGCAAGACTAGACTTAGCATCAGACACCACCACATTCTTGTTCGTCATCTTTGGCTACAAACTTTGCTGCAACAACAAAACACAACATATATTATTCACCTCCTACACACACAAAAAACCAATCAAACCAAACCAAAGAAACCCACCCTCAACAGAAAAGGTAAAAAGAAACAGAGCGCTCTGTTCTTAAGAATCACTTGCAAGATTCAGGAAGCGAAAAAGAACAATGGAGAGACAAGAGAAAATTGAAGAGAGGGTGTGAGAGTGTTGCTTCTTTGTGATGTGAAGAAGTGTGAGGGCAATGGGTAGGCTTTATAGTTGTAAACCAAGGCACTAACGGACGAGAAAGAGGGTCTCGTGCTAACGCTAAAAAGAAAGCTCAGCGCCACCACCACACCATTCCTCCTCAAGGACTCGCGCTTCGAAGTGGGTCCCACTCTAAAAGGATGGCATGGATGGGCCCCTTCCCCCTGAAATCATCAGGCGGGACCCACGTCACCCCCCACTTGCGGGACCCGCCCGAGCTTTGGCGCTTAGCCGTCTTTCCATAACTACTGTGACAGCTAATAGTTTCCTCTACGTGGCCTACAAGTTTTGGCTGACTCTATTTTAAATGGGTTTCTGCCACGTGTACTTTCGAGTCAAGACCCGAGAGACCAAGGCACCCCCATCGGGTTTTACTTTTACTTTTGCTCCGGTGACATCGAGCGGTGTTTTGATTTCTCATTATAAAGGTTCTTAATCACATGTGTTAATCATAAATAGTCTTAAAAATATTTATTTTTATATGTTTTAAGCCAATTTTAATAATAAAAATCGATTAACAGAAATTCAAAAAATTGTAATTTTAGTTTTAATTTTATTTGAGCCATACTGAATATCATCTTTTGGAATTTAAAATTAAGACCAAGAGTTGGTAAAAGAATATGTTTGATAAAACGCCCATTGTAATGCAATGAGAAAACTATCAACTGATCGCCTGAAATGCAAAAACCAACAGCTGCTTAATTTAGCAAAAAAGAAAAGAAAAACTAACAGCTGCTTTCCGCTCTATAATTAATTAATTAATCATTTCATTAATTAAATAATTCAACTATAACTTATTTTACTATTATTTGTTCCTTTTCTCAATACGAAAGCTACCATGATTAGTTTAACGGCAAAACTATAGCTTCCACGAAAGTCAAAGGAAATGTTGATATGTGTACGAAGTCATATCAAAAGAAATGTTGATATGTGTACGAAGTCATACTTGATAAATTATAAAATTACATATTAAGTTAATAAATTTGTAATACTTAATTATCATATTAGACTGATTTATTAACATTCTCAGGGTGTATAAGATTGAAAGACTATTTTTTAATTTGAATAATCAACTTATTCTTTTTCCATACGTATATTTTATAATTAATGGTTACCTCTTATTTAATGATTTCCTTTTTCATGTAATT
>JANITX010000212.1:2953290-2966447 GCA_027564395.1 Erythroxylum ulei | reverse complement strand
TTTAAAGTATAACGATTTATTAATTATTATATAATTTTAAACCATAAGAAATATAAATGAAAGTATATCTAACTAAATCTTTTATATGAATTATAACATAAGTAAAACTAATATAAAAAATAAATATTAAATAATATAAAAAGTCAAATAATATTATATAAATCTCAAAATAAATATTCAAATTGAATCAATAGTTAAATACATAACAATTGCGCAAGAGATTATAGAAGATGAGTTTGCAAGATAAACGTAAAAATGGGTTTGTGAGTGTTGTGGGAATTATGTGTAAAACATAAGGATAAAAGGGACTAAAAAATAAGCTCATTAATTGATCTGAAAAATCTATCCGAAAAAGCTATTTGAGATCTTTTTTTAGAAGCTCCAAATTTGAGCTTCTTAAAAAGTTGTATTTTGGTTGCTAAAAAAGGTATATTTATTAAAGAAGTGTTTTTTATTTTACAGTCAAACATCTATTTTTTTAAAGGCTTTTATAGTCGAGAAAAGTCTTAACTTATGTTGACTTTAATTCTTTAATTTAACTACCTAAATGAATTAACAGTATTTGAATTATGACTTGTCCTAATGAAAAAGAATTAACTTATTTTTATAACTAGTAAATGTAATTATTATTTTTAGCTCATAAATAATATATTATGAATACTTTTTTATCAATCAAACCATTTAAAATTAATTTAATTTAATTACTATAATAACAACAATAATTAAGTAAAAATTTCGTTGAGAGAAGTCTAGTAATAAGTGTTTTACCGTTGACTATTAATTCTTGAAATTCTTCAATATAATACCTTTTAATCTATAAAAATTGAATGAAATCATGAAAATTCAAACATGAGACTTTCAGTACTTGAAAATCTTAAAAGACTTTTCAAATTAGTTGGAACAGTTTGAAAAGAACAAACAATTGACTTTCTTATGCAATTTATTAATGATTTATTGGGGGTAATATAAATTGAAAATTCTAATATAGTTTAACGATTAACTAGAAACTTCGACAACCATATCGTCAGTAAATAGTGTTCTTGTACTTCAATGTCTTGGCTGGCTTGCTTGGATTATGTATAAAATCGAACAAAAACACAAAAAGTTTTAATGAAGATTCAAACAAGTCGAACACGTGTTTCCTGAGTCAGAATTTGCTGTGAAGAACTTAAGCAGTTGGTGCCTAAAGTTGAGAATAATGGAGGAGCTGAGGAGTAGCTAACCGGCCTATAATGTAGGACTTGGACTTTTCTGTTGCTCTTTGGAATTATTTAGGTCTCTCAGTACAGTATTAGACCTAAAAACAAACTCGTTAAGGACATGATCGAGTTCAGAGCTTTTGATCTAGACATGTACTGAGCGATTAAACTCTTGATGAGTATAATTTAAATACACTAGCTAGAAAAGAGAGACCAGAATGTACCAGAGTCAGAAGCAAGCATAAGTTGTTGGGTTCTTCATGTAGAATTAAATTCAGTCAAAAAGCTATAAACTGCAGAATAGAGCAGGCAATGGCAGGCAAACACTGGGAAGCAAAGCAACTGCAGAGCGTGGTGAAAAAAAAACCACACAAAAGGACAGGACACTCTGAATCTACCTTGAAACTAAGCATATCCAGTGGATCTTTTCTATAATTTTAAAAAATTTAAAATTCTTTAATAAAACTCCATGCTTTAATTTTTTTAATTTTTAAAAAATTTTGATTAAGAAATAATGACAAAATACACTTAACATAAATATTAAATATAATTTAAGTTCTGAACCTCGATCACAACTAATTAAATATGCTTTAAATTAATAATTTAAGATATTTATAATAAATTATTAATTTGAGTTATATTAAATTAGTTGGATTCGAGTTTAAGAGTTTAGTTGAATTCTTATATAAGTAGCATTTAATTAGTACAAGTGTGATGATTATGTTATGTGTAATTTGTTATTAATTTTTAATCGAGTTTTGAATTTTTTTTAAATTTTAAATTAGAAGTAATTTTTATTTTAAAATTAAATATTTTTTTCAAAATTTGTGTCTCTTACTCCTTTGACCAAAATGTATATTCAAAAGAAAAAGATTACTTGCAGCCCAAGAATTTGTATTAAAAAAACATAATAAAATAATAAACTCTTCAGACTTGGAGATTTGGGTCTTGAGTCTTGATCATTACACTTGTTTTAATTTCATAATCAAATGTGTTAACAGAAGGAAAGTAAAAGATTCTGATCATATTATTATGGTCGGCACGTTCCTGAATGTTTCACATGCATCTTGGTCTCTCTTTGAAAACCTTAAACCAAGCCATTTGTTCGTATCTTATTAGCAGTTCACACTGCAGTTTTAGCGGAGGCCAAGATCTTTCGGTTAGTCAAAACAGGAGGCGATGTTTGTGGTGATGCTTTGGTGTTTATTTAGGAAAAATACACGTAGTTGCTGATAAATTTATAATTAAGTGGGACAAAAGTGAAGTAATAAAGTGCAAAGGGACAATTATATAATCTAAAAGGTGATTCCGTGTTCTTCGCCTAAATCTACGCTTTTCTTTTTTTTGGAACATTATATTTATGCTAGCTTCCATACCAGATGAGATGTACCCATGTCTAAGTTTAATGAAACATCTTATGTTCTGTCAATAATAAGTTATTGATCATGTACTACATAGTGTTTTCATAGGGGTGATCCTAGGTTAGTGTTCATAGCTTAAAATATAATGAAACGAGTTAAAAGAGGGGAACCACTTGTTTTCCTTTTGTTTATCACGTGAATATTTTTAATAAATAGTTTATATTTTTTAGAAAAAATGGCAATTATGATTTTATAATATATTAAACTTTTTTAATGCAAGCATTTATTTATTTTTGTTAAAATATTACCATTGGGATTAAATTAAAGGGATAAGTTACATACTCTTAAATCTCAATAATGCAAGCCGACCATAATAGTTTTAATAGATAGAGAAAAGGAACAGATAAAAAAAGAGTAAAGATTCCTATATAAATCGATTCTCTTTAGCCGATCATGGAAATAAGAATCAATTCCATTGCTATAGCTAACAATTCTCATATTAAATAATTTCCTTGATGTGATATTAAATTCTCTTTAATTATCAGAACTTACTACCAATTAACATTAAATAATATAATTAAGAAGAAATTAGGTTGCGTTTAGCCACTATTCAAGTACTTATTTTGATACAAGTTGCATGTATTTAAGCTAAGATTGGCAGCATAATTATATGTCAAACGGTATGATTAAATTTAATGAAGGCATATTATCATCTCACAACAATGGAATTGACTCAAATCAGGTCGTCTTAATCTGCTTTTATTTAACTAAAGCCTCAAAGGTTAAAAGTGTAGGCCGTCTAGCCAACAAGAAACATCCACGGATGCCCATTTAAAAAGGCATAAAAAGAAACGCAATGTCGCACATACAAAAACTGTAACATAGCTTTGTAGGTTTTATGAGGTGTCTATACTCTATATAGTTTTTTTACCACGACCCCTTTAGTTTAAGGGTTCGGGAGGAGCAAATGGTTATGGCCACGAGCAATTGTTTGTGACCATTGAGACACCACACGTGTACTTAAGCATCTCTCTTTTCAACACATAGGCAAACACACACGTGGAGCAATACCGTGAGTTTGTATTCGTGAAGTCCATACCAGAACTAGGCGAGGGCCACATTGCAACTTGCTATTTGCCTCGACCAGCAAGTAGTCGGCGGAGGATTCGACCATAAATTGGCATCGAACATGTTAGATTAGAGAGGCGGAGAGAGTCTAGGGCAATGACAAGGACATGTTGTTCTTGTCGAATACTTGGGACTTAAAATATACATTCATGTTTTTGGTCCAAATTAGCGTCATATGCGTCTTTTGCATTATGGATGGTCAAGTTCGATTCTTGAAGCACATGGCTCTCGATGTGAATGATGTCAACTCCATGAAGAATGCATGCGTGACGATTGATATATTATTATACATGACAAGTACACAACTTGTGGCTTAAAGTTATACGTGTTTCTTTTTCTTTTTGATAGTTAAAAGTTTCTTGGGTAAAACTTTATTTTTCGTTTTAGTTTGTATATTTTAGAAATTATTATTATTTATAGTATTTTTTAACTATTATGCAATATTTTTGTTTAATTTTTACCTATTTTTATTTAAAACAATGCAATATCAAATTCTTAAAATATAATATTATATCATTTTAATATTATAAAGGAACAAAAATTAACAACATATAACAAATAACCTATATGATAACTAAGTAATATTATAAGAAATAAATAATAACTTTTAAAAATATGATAATTAAATTAAGACTATAAAATTCAATATATTTTAATATGTTTTAAATAAATTATTTGATGAATAGATGAGTTCATTCCGATCTAAAATAGTCAATGGGAAATTTTTAAAAATGTTTAGAGAATTCAAAAACTCGAATAAATAACCTTTAACGTTTGGAATCTCATTGGAGGAGGATCTTTACGTTGTAATGTTCTTCTGGGTAGGCACGACCAAGACCTTGTAAAAGTTTAAAGTTAGCTAGTTGGTCAAATTATACTCCATTGTCGAGAGTTCTAGGGTGTTTCGTGGTTGATGCACTTTGGGCGCAACCAAGTCAAACATTCTAACTCGACAGTCGTCTTAAACATTAATCAATTAAAGACCTACCTTATGTTATGTTCGTCTTAAACATTAATCAAAGACCTACCTTATGTTATGTTCTTTCTCTCCAACCTTGTTAATGCATTAAGTGGTTAAGGTAGGTATTGTAAATGACCTTGACCTAACTAAAGGAGTAGGAAGAAAGTGAAATTGGTTGATGGTTGGTTGGTTAAAACAAACAAATGACAAGGAGTCGAGTCGTTTGGTGGGGTCGATTGCGTGGCCGGAGTTCAGACATGAAAAACCCAGTTGCTATCTACGCGTGCAAAGCCAAACTTTTCAACATGTCGGCCTTAGAATTGACACGTGGTGTTTTTGACTTTGTTGTATCCCACCCACTCGGCCTCTACCGACTGGGCCGTCTTGGGTGTCAGGTGAAGTGAGGCAGCACTAGAGCCTTGGCTTTAGCATTATGCCGGAGTTCATTTCATGCGGCTTCTTTCTGAAAACAGAGTTTGATGATCAGCCCTTAAGAGCACATCATGGGTAAATCAAGTAATGATGAGAGTTAGTTTTGTTGGTGACAACCAATTGCCAGGGAAGAGCAAAAGATTTAGTGCGTCTTTTGATGTTTTTTGAGAAGACTTTGGGGATGGGATGGGACTGCTCTTTCCTTTCTGCTTTGCTTTTGTTTCTGCAATTCCCCGTCAGGTGGGAACCTGAAAACAAGTTAGTATCCAAGTGTTTCAACTAACGTCATAATATATGTTCATGTGCAACATGGAGTTTACATTTATGACATGTTGTACCATGATGAGTTCTGAAATTCTAAGGAAATAAAGTCTTGTACTTTAGGAAAATTTTAGTGCATTCGAGAAAAAAAAAAATTACTAAGTGACCCTTTGAGAAGTGAGCTCAAGTGACGAGAAGGAACTCATACTTGCCACCAATTATGAATTTTGAAATTTCTTTTAAGATTTTGGGGTTGAATCAAATCTATTATTTAATTTGAAGTATTTAATTTATGAAATATTAAATTAAAACAGAATTTATATATTTTTATTTGTATTAAAAATCTATTTAGGATAGATCAAAAGATGGTTCTTACGAGTTGTTAGTTTAAAAAGGAGAAATTCTAACAATAATTTTTTAAATTATTTATATTATACCCTTTATTATTTCAATTCTTATATTTTGATAATCATCAATTATTATTAAATATAATTACAATGGAATAAAAATAATTTGTAAAATGAAATTGGAAGGCGTTAAAGTGAATTAATTAATTATGTACGGACGTGAAATGGGCATTATAGCGTATGAATTGATCGATCAACTTTTAGGTCATTTAAGGATCGTTTTCGTATTAGTAAAGTCGACGGCCTCTTTGAAACTCATAATGGCTTAAGCAAGATGGTCCACGTATAGTATATAGCCTGTCGTGTTGAATTTGGATGCAGAGACAAGCTGCAGTATGCAGATATCAAGTACTATACGATCACAATTATTAAGCTCAGAAGGTTGACTTTCAACTGTTTTGAATATTGACTAACTAGACAAATTTATTATATGTAAAAATAGGTATTTAATATGCATAATTAATAAAAATCCAGTATTTATGTCTTTTGACTGTCAAAATTCAACTTCAGGCGTCTTGTTGTGTTTTAAGTCAAACTTTGATGGTCTAAGAGTCGTACCAAAGCTTTTAAGTATATTTTTATATGTTTTTGAACCACTTAAAGAAATATAATAATGCAAAACCTAAATCTTATTTATTCATCTAATATCGAATATAATTCAGATTTTAAACTAAATTATTTTTAAAATAAATAATAATTAATTATATAATGATTAATTTTATATTTAATTTTAACGGATTAAAGTAACATAATTTATTAATTATATTCGTATTAATTAGAAGCATTATTTATATTTCATTTAAAATTAACCTAAATATTTTATTTTATTTTGCTAAAAATATCTTAAATACATAAAAAGAAAAATATCTCATTCTATTAAATATTATATCTTATTAAATACATAAAAAGAGATATAGCAGAGTGCCTTGCATCTAATTTAAAAGGGATAGCCTAATTCCATATCATATATGTTATAGTTTATACATTTTTAATTCTTTTAAATCAACATAATTAGTGAGAAAATATACTATTCTTTAGAATTAGATTAAGGAAAACAATATACAAGAAACTTACATAGTATAATGCATACGTATACACACACACACACATATATATATATATATATATATTATTTTTTAAAAATAAAATAATGTACTCGACGAGTTGTACACATCGTCTCTAACCTCGACATTTCGAGTCCATTTTCAAAAGACAGAAGCTTTTGGAGATTCCACGACATTGAAGAGGAAACCAAAGTTTGCGTCTTTTCTTTTCTTTTCTCTAACCGAAGAAAGAGACAACTAACTGAAATAACTGCCACGCCGGCACATCCCCTAAACTTTCGGCTTGATGTGGGACCCACGAGGGACGAACTCTCACTATAGTAGCGCCACCGCATGATGGGGTTGATGGACCCCCCACACCCACGACGCTTGCTTTTCTCTCCAACTTGTCACGTAGGAGATGACACTTGAGGGCCCCTGCCCTAAGCATCATACTCGACGGATGGATGTATCGGATGATGGATGTGTCCGATATATCTCTCTCGTCTCTTCTTTATTTGTCGCTTTGTATGGTGGCTTTTTAGCATGATCCGTCGTAGCTTCTTTTCTATCCGTTTCACTTTTGTAGGGAAATAAAGAAAAGGATAAATAACTATTATTTTTTATACAAAAATTGATAATATTTTGTGGATTCTTATGTGCAATAAGTGCATTCAATCATCGAAACCCTAAGAGAACACTTCAATTCTTAAAAGATGGGTTTCAATAATTTGGTATGGAAATGCTAGAAATGGCTAAAAATTATCAAAGGAAAATCGATAAATTGAAAAAGAAAGGGGAGAAAATTAAGTACTTTGGGAGAGTTATATGAAGTGCATTAAAAATATTATTTAAAATGAATTATAAAATAACCAATTTATATTTTTAACATATTTTTAAGATAATGTATTTAAAAGAATCGAATCTTTCAAAATTTTTAATTTAAAGGCTAACATTTTAAAACTTGTATAAATCAAGTTCGGATATTATTTTTACAGTTATGACACATTTATTAAATGTCCATTTATTAACCATATAAACAAAAAATAATATTTGGAGATGATTTGTATAAATCTAAAAAGCTAGTGAAAATTTTTAAAAGTTTGACACTATTTTAAACATGTCATCTCCATTTTCATATGTGAATAAATTAAATAAGTAGACTCTAGTAATTTTTTGGGAGATATATTTTTATTAATTATTATTACATAAATAATTTTTAATTTTATTCAAGCTAATTGTTTCAAACATGATATTTATATTAAATTATATACTAAAACTTATTTAGAAATTCCACAAATTAGCTTAAACAATACATTAACATTTTATTTAACTCTAAATCAATTCAATCAAATCTTACCATGTTATTTTCACACCCATAATATCACAACATAGCCATCACCTTTGCCAAATACTCGAAATGCTCTTTTTAAAGAGATTCAGCTTTCATCTCTCCCTCTCTCTCTCTCGTTGTCTCCCCAATACTAAAATTCGATTATGAAAAAGAGATAAGTGAAATTTATAAGTCAATTATTGCGACAAGTTAACTGCCTATAACTACCCTAAATTACGTTAAATTAACCGTTGGTTTTTGTTAAAATATTGATATTTGGTGATTTCTTCCCAAAATGAAACCACAATTTTAAAATAATATATATTTCACTTCAATGTTAAAATTGGATAATTAGATGAATATGTCTTAAGTACAAGACCGACCTCAACACCATTTTGGGCAATACGCTTTATCATATGTCTCTTCAATTGATCCAAAGCTGCCTATTAGGATTTACCGACTCATTACTTTTTGTCATTTTCTTCATTTTCAGCCAACCCTTTTGAATTTTAAATGTGTTTTTTCTTAGTATTTTAATATGATTACTATTTAACCAAAAGTAATGAAAGTATCATCGTTTGAAAGTACACATAAAGTCATACAAATCATTCCATAGATATCTAACGATCTACGTTCTAAAAAGGCTTTACTAGATACGAACTTTTCAAGGACACCAAGCTCGAGTGATTCATTTTTTTTAAACCCTTATCTACACAATTTTAAAATATAAATACTATAAATATAACTTGTTCGGGTATAGTTATCCTACCAATAATCAAATAATCATGAAGTAAGATAATATTATATATGTGATCTTTAGATTAAAAAAGGGATTAAAGTATGATTAAAATAATATGGCGTGGAGGGGATGAGTCATTATGTAGTATTTCTACTTTATATTGTTCCATGGTTGAGATGTGGCTCTTCAATAAGTGACAATTAGTCGTTTTCTTCCTTTATTTATGGTTGTAAATTGCAACTTTAACTATATATTATTTTAATTTGTTTTTCCTTCTTTCCAATAACTTTAATAATATGTAATCTTAAAGAAAGCAACTTTTGATTTTTTTTTCGTTAAATATTATACTCGAATTATGCAATTTACGAGATATTATATATATCAAAATTTTATTAAATATGTATTTAAGTAATAACAACTGCAAATACTTTTGATATGATTATGGTTTAAAAAATAATGTTAGATTGAAAAATAAATTTAAATTTGTGCCTTTTCTCTTTATTTATTTGTTTATCTTTTATCTTTTTATCATTTTATTTTTATTCTTTATTTTATTTTTGTTTTAAATTCTTTATCTTTTTATTTTGATTTTGAACTTCTCTTCTTATTTTGTTTTTAAAGTTATTTTTATGCAATTATTTGTTTATATTTTCTACTTTTGTTTTTTTCAAGTAGTTCTCAAAAAATTTTCCTCTTTTTTCCCTTTTCTTGTGGGTTTATCATAAATAAAATTTTTATTTGTCAAGGATAAGGTTGCGTATTTTTAGACCTCCTCAAAACCTCACTTCTCATCAAAAATTTTATTATTAAGATATTGTCGATGCTATTGTTATTGTATCTAACTAAAATCTTATGATATGATTTTACTAGGTTTGGATTTTTTTTTTACAAATGGTGTAATGATAAAGCAACATGCTTGACTTAAAAGTAATAATTAAAAACTTGAATCAATTCAGTTAATTCAACCGCAAAAATTTGAATCGATCAATTTTAATTTATTAGAACAAATTTTATTGTTAAAAACCAACCCGTTTATAAATTAAACTATTTTTAAAAACTAAATTAAACTAATTAGTTTTTATTTAAAAATATTTTTCTTGAATTAAATTCCAACATTTTTTGAGTAAAGATTGTTTATAACACTATTTTAAATTATTCAAATTTGTTAGTGCATTAATTTTATAACGATTTAATACAAGGTGAATCTTTTAAACTTTAAACATTTTCTTTTATAAATTTAATTTTTAATTCAAAATTTAAAATATTAGTGGACTTGTTAAAAAAAAAACCTTCCATGAAAATTATATTGGAACCTTTTCCTTATCTTGTACCGCTTATAACTAAATATCCTCATTTGACTACCATTACCAAAATGCAACTCAAACTAAGAGTATAGTCATCATTCCAAGCTTTGAATTATAATTTGGGTCGATTACTATTGATATAATGGCTAAATTGTGGTTGGAAGCCGACTTGGCCAGAAAATGACAATCCAAAAAAAAAATTAAAAATTCATTAAAACCCACTAACCCTACCTACAGGCAAAAGGGTCGACGTGACATTGCATGGGTTGCCTTGGATTCCAAGCTCCACGGATTATGTTAAATCATCATCTTCTTCCTATTCAAAACACAAATAGGATTTGAACTCTTCTTTCTTCTGATTGATTTTGATTATGACACAACTTTATAATTAATCCGTATTAAATTTTTCGGTTTACTTAGATTTCTACTTATACTATTCCTTTTTTTTCCCCCCCTTCACCTAAAATTGGGTACTAAACTCGTGGAAGAAGGCTTTCAACCTCAGAAATTTGGTCCTTATCCTCCGTATCAGCGACATGAATTGGAAGAATCATCATTGTCATCATCGTCGAATGATATCATTTTATGTTCTATGTCCTTATCTTGAACATGTTAATGGTCGGCAAAACAAGTCAGTCCAAATTTGGGGTCCAATTACTATAAACCAATTCATCATATAAGAGATGTTCTCTCAACTTTCTTGTCTAAAAATGAATTTTTATCTACAATCTTCTTGCTAATTATCCCACTTTTTTTTAACTTCGCCATCACATTACAAGACAAAACAAACTTAAAGAAGAAGGGTTTTGAGATAAATCCATACCTTTTGCCCTTTTCCTTTATCTTTACTTACCATATCACTTAACTATTTCCAACTGAAACAGTTGGTGATTTGATCTAATGGGGACCTTCCTACTAAGGTCCACGTCGGCATGTTGGAGTTACACGTGGCCGACATCAATTTCTTTATAAAAAATTCACATTTGATAATTACGCATTTTATTTTATTTTAAATAATCTAATTGTGAAGTGACAAATGGTTCTTTGTTCACGTTTTTGCTCCCGTTAAAAAAATAAGTGGGAATCTAGTGTAAAAGTTCAGAAATTTGATTTGACGTGATTCTTTTGCAAAACGAACAAAATATAATTGTTTTGGCTCAAGTAAATGCGCTCTAAGGAGGCATTTATTATATATATGTAGTGAAGTATTTACCTCCCGTAGACTTATACAATTATCTTATTTATGCAATTGATTCTGTAATCAATTGCATATTCGAGATCCAAACAATCATGACATTAAAATCTACTAACACGTACGATCTAAAGAGATCTAATAATACGCAACTTTACTCTTAACTAATAGAAATATTATTTCATATACTTACATTAATATATATCATCAATAATTATATAATATTAAAATAAAATTAATTAGGAGTGATTGTGATTTAAACGAAATTGGAAAATTTTAAGGTCCTAATTTGAATATAAAATTGATAAGTTTGAACTCAAATTCAATTAGATTTAAATAAAATTTATTTAGACATATTTTAAAAAATAAACTCTTTTAATGAATCAAAAACTTATTTTTAATTTCAAGTTGGCCTTTTTGTCATCGTCAAGTTGATATCTTACTTTTGATCATTTTGATAGGGATGGCAATTTCTTTTTTACGAATTTAAATTTAATTATTTTTAATAAATTAATTTATGAGTTAAGTTCAAGTTTAAATTGACTTGAGACTAATTATTTTAAATAAAATGACATTGATTTATTTAAAAACAGTTAGGATCAGATAGACAGTTCGGACCCAAATCTAGTTTTAAAAAAAGCCTTTACATTGATAATTTGGAAGGAGTTGTTTTGCATTAATTGTTTAATTAACACGTACGTACTATTATAAAGAGATTAAAGGCAGGTTGTCCACCAAAGTCACGTACGTAAGCCAATATATTCGATAGCTAAAACTTAAAATAATCTAAATTTTATTCTTACTAAAATTTTTTCAAGAACACAACAATTATATGCTAGCAAGTGAAAATCGATAATTGGAAAATCGAACCAGCCACTGTAACTGAATTTTTTTTGAATATTTTTATTTTTAATTTAATTTATTTTAATAATTTTTATTAAAAATTAACCAATTTATTGTTTAATCAGTCAGTTTTTATTAATTAATAAATTCTTATAAATTAAAATAAATCAATTAATTTTTACCTAACAAATTTTTTAATTAAATTTAAAATTCTTCAATAACTACGGACAATATCTTTTAATAATGTTTTTAAACTTTTTTAATTTTATTCAATTTTTATCCTAACGGTTTAATTAAACCTTAAACCTATTGTATTATAAATTTAACTTTAGCTCTGCATTGATAAAAAAAAATGACGGGAGAACACGTAACAGATACTAGAAGGTGAACATGAAATCAGAACAAACTTTAGTGGTGAAATCTGAATTTTCTCCGTTATTATGGATTATGGAAACCACCAAACCGATTTATTTGAACTTTTCTTCCCCCGATTCATAGGCATAAATATAACATTAAACAGACAAATTTATTAGATTATTTGAAAATAATATTCAACTCATAATTGTAGCTAAACTATTTATTCAGAATACTTTTTAGTAGAGTGGAGAATGCCTTGCTTTCTTACGTTGTGAGTGAATGGAATCATTTTCAAATCAATCGAGAGATGAACCATAGCCATAGAAGAAGTTGATACCGTTGTCTCTGAGCAATGCATCCGACAGAGACACGAACCTTCGACGAAACTATGGAAACATAGAACTTTAAAAGATTCGAACTGAATGTGCATCCTCGTAGACATCTAGGAACGCCTAGAATTTGCTTAAACTTAGATGGTTCATGCTCATCGGTATACTGTTGGGAAAATCGGGCAATTTTTCCCTCTAAAGTAAACAACTAGTGAAGTGAACCGATTCGGTAATACCCAGGAAAGACCGCCAAACGGACTCCTAAGAC
>JANITX010000212.1:2894949-2919011 GCA_027564395.1 Erythroxylum ulei | reverse complement strand
TTAATATATCTATTATTATTATTGTCACCAATTAAATTAATGGGGCAAAATTTTAATTTTTTAATAAAATTAAAATTAAAAATAATAATTAAAATTAAAAAAATTTCAGTAATATAAAAGTACTTTAAATATTTTACTCCCACTTAAAATAATTTCTGAATCCGCCCTTGAGTATAAATGTTTGAATGCATTCACAATTGTCCGATGTTGGAATTCTTGACATACCACCCTCAGCTCAAAGCATAGCTAGACATCTATTGGGCATATTAGGTAAAAAGACAGAATCGGACACCGCCTCAAACCATCGAAACAAACAGACTCTAATATCATATTGAAAGGCCTAACCCACACTCAAAAGTTAGCTTAAAAGAAGAAGTTTGTATACTATTATAAATAGCTAAATGCACTCACAATTATTCTTTGTGAGATTTTTGACAAAAACAGATTTTTTAATTAAATTTATATTTTCTATTACAAATTTTGATTTTTGCTTCCTAAGTTTGAATTTGTTACATTGTAGAATTCTGAAGTGTAATATTTCATTCTTTCATCTGTTCGAGATTAGTTTTAGACTTTAACGAGGGAACTTGTGTCAGCGTCCTATCGCCGCTAGAGTACTTAGGAGATAGCTTAATTGGTTGCCTGACCATTTCTAAATAATATCATATGCAATTAAACTAAAGATTACGATCACATACACTAACACTTTTTTTGTGATTTAACCTTTCTATCAAAATAAATATTAGAGTTATATACAATTATTTAAATTCTTATATTTTAAAAATTACAATTTATTACTTTATAATATTATCTAACTTTCAAATTATTTTTGATATTATATTTTATTAATTTTCACATATATTTTAACTTTAAAAATGACATAATATTAAAAATGCTAAACTCTAATACAACATCATCTTAAAATTATGAATAAATGAAAATTTAATAAAATATAACAAATCTTTGTCATATTTTATTAAATTTTCATTTATTCTTAATCTGAAATAATTGAAATTATTTTGAAGTTATGAATAAATAGTGAAACTAATAAAATATATCAAAATGATTATTAAAAATAAGCTATATTTTTTAATATAAAATTTAAAATATAATTAACCCTAAAAATTAAGTATCATTGTCACCTAGTCCAGGGTTACTAGGCCACCATGACTTTTTTTTTCTTATTACCTAATGAGGTATTTTATAAGGATTCCAATTATAGAAAAGTATCTTTAAGCCATTCATACTTAAACTAATTCTCATTCGAATGAGATAGGTCTTTTATAGAAAGTAAAACCCTACTCTTAAATTTTAACCAGCTACATAAATGAAAAAAAATTAAACTCATAACCTCACTTAAATTAAAAGAGCCACTTATCAACTTACCTACCCCTTGGGTTAGCCACCACCAATTTTTACCTACAAGTAAAGAAGCTGGATGCTGAGTCCTGAGCAGCCTCAAAGGGCTGGTTACATTACGAGGCCTGACTTTCAGGACCAGCAGGTCTAAGGATCAGTCAAACCATCTTGAAGAGTCACCATCAACATTTATTAGAAATGACACCAACCATGTTCTCATCTTTCACGCAATTGATGCCGTCTAGACAATTCGGATATCTTTCTCATGTTCTAACCTACCTGAATTGAGTAACCATCTGTCTAATAGGAGATATTATATAAGTTAGGTAACAGTAATGCTACTGTGACACATGTTCTAACGCATGATGCAACACAAGTTTCGTTGCATAACAACTTCTTCAACCAACCAAGTAAAGGATTCAACCACAAAATGAGATATTCATCACACTATCAATATAACGTATACTATAAGATGAAGATAGCTATACGAATCGTGTAAACTCACTAGTCATTCTGATTGAAGAAGGTTAATCCTGATCCATCATATGCGAATTGACTTGTCAAGGTTGATGTACACTGTTCTCTAAAACAGACAAAAGGGTCATCCTGTTCTATCAAATCGATCACAGATGGTTGCTCTGGATAAATAGTCGTGGACCGTCTACAGACATGTACCAAGTTCTGTCAAATCGATCAGACATGTACTACACGAGATTTTATCTACAAAAGGGGAATCCAACAGGTTTGGAATAACAGCAAGAGGTGAAATTTAGCAGCAGTCAAATTTTAAAATTTGATCATGTTGACCCTGCTTGGACATTGGCATTGCAATGCTACGGAAAATTCTTTTTCTAACTAAATACTGGTGGTCCTCGACTTAATATATCACCACAGGCTGTTGAGAAGGACAGTTTTCATGCTTGATAGAAGACAAACTTTGATAATGTATGTAATAACGACAACAGATATTTCAGAGGTTTTAAGCATATGTAGAATTACAGAAGTACAAATTTCATTCTCTTACAACTAAGAAAAACGTAGGTGCTGGGAGGCAGTGCACTAAGTCTTATCTGAAGGCTAGCCAGTGATCCTCTCGAGATCTGTCTTGCAAGTTTCTCTCAAATCTCTCAGCGAGACAAATTTAGCTTCCTGTAAAAAATGTTTAAATATGCATGAACAATCAAACTAGAAGTTGAAGGTTCGTAACGCACTAGAAAAATTTCTTCAAACCGAACCAAATTTCGAGGACTTCTATCTGGAAACCCCAGCTACAGATAAATTTGGGATGAAAATGACACATGTACTTTCAAATTGGATGTATAGGAGGGACCATTCTGAAATGAAAAGTGCAAATAACTAAAGAGACTATTATTGCACTCACAAGTTGATTGCTTTCATGACCAAATATGCCATCCATGTAATGAAAGAGGAACCTCCACTGATCCGTGAGGTCAGACTCTAGTTTCACGGATTTCCTGGATTTTCCTTGGCCTTGAACATCACTTTGTTTTCCTTTGGAAAACTTGTTGATCATGATGCTGGCTTCTTTCTGACTCTTCCTCAACACTGCAATAATGAAGAGAGGAAATTCGTAGCAACAAATTACAGTAGTCGGAACAAATGACAATGCCAACTCAATTAACGCTCGACTTGTCCTACAAAAACTCACCTGCTATTCGGCCCTTGATGTCCTGGTAATGTAGGTCCGACCACATATAAGCAGCTGATTGCCACATTGTACAACAATATATTAGTTTATCTATCATCAGAACTGCAATGGTCAAATTGCTAATGAAAACAAGGTTAATTGGTCACCTTTCAGGCAACAAGAACAAGAGCAAGCTTTGAGCAAGTCTGCACTCTTACTCAGATTAGCGTAGTCATCTGGCTTGAGAGTTGTGCACCTAGTGAACCCAAAAGATATGGATTCTTGAGACTCCGGCAGCTTTGACCACTCAACAGAATCACAATTGCTAGTGGCCATGTTAACAACAGAATGATCCTTTAAATCACCAGGGCCAATATGAGCAGTAGTAAACCACGGACCTATCAAATTGCTAGTTGTGGCATCAGAAGTGAGCACAACTTCATCACTCCGTTTCTTACTTTGGTCTGAACTGGTGGCAATAGAACCACTTGAACCACAACTATCTCTTGAAGCGCAACCCTTGACCAATTCAAGACTATCGCAAACAAGTTCAGATTCCTTAATGTCAGTTTGGTCACGGGAGTCCAGAGACAAGATTTTCTCGTGTGAAACTTTGCAATATTGTTTCTTTTCTAAGTTACCAATGTCAACTTCCAATTTAGTTTTACACTTTTCCTTCATTAAGTTTTCAACTTCTACGCACACTTGTTTCGGGAAACGTGAATCCTCAGTTTCATTTCCTACATTTTCTCCATATCCATCTCCAGATTTAAGCCCCAAACCATCCGAAATCAGCGAAAACTTCCTTCTCACTGGCCGATTAGTCAAATCTTCCAAGACACCCCGTGTTTTGGGAACCCCAACTGAGAAATTATCCCCACTCATAGTTGTTACAGACGCCAACGGCAAAACACACGCAGTAATCAAATCAACTACTTCGAAACTAGAAACCAAGAACCCACTTCGCAGGATCGCCAATTTTCAGAACCCACTTCCCTAATTAGCCAAATCCAACAAAAACCGCAATACACCAAAGATCCACAGATCCAAACAACACAAATTCTCACCAAATAATAGAAAAAAACTTTCTATTTCGTTCACGTGGACCGCCTCAGAAACCTTCAAAATCATCCCAAGAACAGAATGAAAAATTAATTAAGCACTACCTTATACAAGATTTCAAATGTGCACAGAGTTTTTAACTCAATACGTACACCATACGTCTTTGAAAAAATGAAGATTTCGACAAAAGCCCAGAGAGTTTGAGGATGCCGGAGATACTAACCTGAACGACCGATTCGCCTGATCTGTAGATAAAGGAAGTAGCTTTATGCTGAGGAATGGATCAGTCAAATTTGACACTCTTAACTCTCATTTCGCGCTTTGGAGGGTGGAGGAAAGAAACCCCAAAAGTCGAATTTGGTTGAAGGCGGGAACTATTTCAAGTTCGGGTCCTGACCCGATTCACAGTAGCCCACCCAACGTTTAATCCTGAGATCCAAATCATATTCCAATGGGCCCATAACCTTACTCCAAAAATTTTGATGATATATATGTGCGCGTGCGTGTGTGAGAAAAATTAACAACTTTTTGCAAAGTTTTAAAATTCAAACTAAAAATTAAAACAGTTAAGCAAGAGATTTAAGATTTAAAAGATTTAACTAGAATTGAACCGTCGTAAAACTAACTATTAATTAAATAAAACTAAAGAATTTGAAATAAAATTGAAATAGATTGTTTTATCCTTCGAATAATTTGAAGTTTAATTAAAAATTTTGTTATATAAAAATTTATTTATTTATTTTGGATTACAATAACTTATTAATTTACAAAAATCTACTGAAATTAATAAATTAATTAGTTTTTAACAACAAAAGTTATTAAAGTAAATTAAACAGTAAAAGTTAAAAAGTTGATCAATTCAAAAAATTTTAAGCTAAGTCAGTCAAACCAATTGATTTTTTAATCATTAATTTTTTGAAATATTAGATAAAATAACGTTATTTTAACTCAAATTAATTCAACTCAAGCTAATATTTTTAAACTTAAACTTGATCAATTCAAATTTATTCAATTTCTTAATACTTTTCGCTTTCAATGGGGCCTAACAATTAAGAACACATCACTTTATTTATTAATTGTAATGAAGAAGATGGCTTCATAAGTTACATTTGTTTAATGAGTGATGGGTCATGAACCTTATTTTTCTATCTAAAATTAATGCTTAGAAGTACCACATTTGAAAAAATTGAACAATACTTAACCAAAGTCATGTATATTTTATGCCTTTATATAATTTTTAATCAACAACCTCTTTATTCGATAAAGGGTAAAACTGTATATTATCATACTTCTCAAAATTTCGCATTTTAGCGAGACTTTAACTGAGTATTGTCGGTGATCACTTTTAATCAAAGTCAATAAACATTATATAAGGTCATAATATATAAACGTGAGAAACAAGCAAATGGTTCAAAGTCTATCCACTATTTTGGAAACTTGTTGAACTAAAAAATTATACTCATCCGGTTACACGTTTCTTCCCTATCCATAGGAATAAGCTTAATTAATTGTTTAATCAATAATTAAAAATAAAAAAGGAATCAAATCTAATGTTAATTATTTGGCATAAACGTTTTGTAATAGGTCAAATATGCATTAATGTCACATATGAAGTAACATATCCTGTAATTACCTTATATTATAAATTTCAGTTATTTATTTATATGAATCTGGTGTAAATTCTATAGGAACTTATGTAAATTCTATAATTACCTTATATTATAAACATTAGCTATTTATTTATGTAAATTTTATTTATTTATGTGAGTGGCGTGGATTATAGAAAATCTTGCGTGGATTCTGTATATAAATAGATGGCTAAAATGTAAAGAAAATCTCGTCTCGTTGAAATGCGAGCCATCATTAACTGCCTCGATCAGGTCCAATAATAACTAGCCAAGTGGCATTTGAACACGTACCCTCTGCATTGTGCCGCTATATGTAAACTAAGATGGAAACTACTTTCCTTGCAATTTTAGTTTTCTTCGCAATCACACCTTCACGCAAAGAAGATGGAGCAGAGAGACACGAATTCCACGCCGGACGACGAGACCATAATTGCGAACCGCCGCATACGACGGCTTTCGCTGCACCTGGCACCGGTGGAACGCCCTCAGGACCAACTAACCATGTTAACATGCGCTAAGGCGACCAAGCTTTCGGTGGACACACAGAGATTGAGCGTGTGCATGAGAGGGAAGCACAGGGACCTGCAGGAGAAGGTGTTTGAGTATTTCGTGTCCAGGCCTGACTTGCAGACCCCACTTGAGATTCCGAAAGACGAGTATAGAGAGCTGTGCTGGAGACAGCTCTCGGGTTTGGTGAGGGAAGCTGGGATTAGGCCTTTTAGGTACGTGGCGGAGGATCCTTCTAAGTATTTTGCCATTGTTGAGGCCGCTGGTGCCTTCGACATGTCGCTTGGGATTAAGATGGGTGTTCAGTACAGGTTTGTTCTTTTGCTGCATTGAGATCAGGATGAGTGATCGTGTTTGGGATATTCAGTTTTTGGTTAATACTTTGTTTGATCTTTTGTTCGAGACGATCAAATTGGAGATTGAATGTTTGTTTTTAATGCCGGTCACCTTTTGATCTACAATTCCAAGCCAATACTTGATGATATTCTTTAGCTTCAAACGTATTTGTTAATGTCGTGTCTGATGTTTAGATATTATTTGTGCAGTCTCTGGGGAGGCTCAGTTCTCAACTTAGGTACTAAAAAGCATAGGGACAAGTACTTTGACGGTATTGACAACTTGGACTATCCTGGTTGTTTTGCCATGACAGAGCTTCATCATGGTAAGTTTCCATTTGATTCTGCGGGGTTTTTGCTTGAATGAGATATCTGTTGTTGCTTCTTGTTAAGTTTCTTCTGCTTGTTATTGGGAGTGATACATGATTCACCAAGTTTAAACATTTTTTTGGGGGGGGTCTAGAGAGATTCAAACTGACTATTGGTTCTTTATACCATTTGAGAATGAAGAAAAGATAGAACATTACTAAGAGAAGATCAATTCCCTGAAGATGTATCTTACTTGCTCCTTGTGAACTGTTCTGAGAACGAATCTGATATAATTTGTGATTTCAGATTTGGAATGTAAAAATTAAAGATGTTCCTGATACGGAATGTGATCTGGGTTTCATCTCTCAACTTTTTTTGTTGCAACTAGGAATGACTACAAGACGATTATGTTCATTCATTGTCCCTCTGCACTTCTGTTCTTTTATTGTGTATATGACTGTGTGCTCGTTTGAATAAATCTGTTTTTGACCTTGCATAGTGATTTAAGATTGAGAGTATGCATTTGACCTGATTTGCTTTGTATATCTTAGACTTCTCCTCTTTATTGTTTCTTTTTTAAACACAATTATTGACTTTTTTAAACACAATTATGCTTACAGGTTCCAATGTTCAAGGCCTTCAAACCCTTGCAACTTTTGACCCAATTACAGATGAATTTATAATCAACACACCAAATGATGGGGCCATCAAATGGTGGATTGGCAATGCTGCTGTTCATGGAAAATTTGCCACTGTTTTTGCCAAGTTAATGTTGCCTACCCATGATGAAAAAGGGGTCTCTGATATGGGTGTTCACGCCTTCATTGTTCCAATAAGGGACATGAATACCCACCAGACACTTCCAGGAATTGAAATACATGATTGTGGGCAGAAGGTTGGCCTGAATGGGGTAGATAATGGAGCACTGAAATTCAATTCAGTAAGAATTCCACGAGATAATCTTCTTAATCGGTTCGGAGATGTTTCACGGGATGGCAAGTACACCAGTAGTCTTCCTACCATAAATAGACGATTTGCTGCTACATTAGGGGAGCTTGTTGGTGGACGTGTTGGCCTTGCATATTCGTCGGTCAGTGTTTTGAAGATTGCGGTAATAATTGCTACCCGATATTCTTTATTGCGACAGCAGTTTGGCCCTCCCAAGCAGCCTGAAGTCAGTATAATTGATTATCAGTCTCAACAGCACAAGTTAATGCCAATGCTGGCTTCAACCTACGCATTCCATTTTGCCTCTGTGCATTTGGTGGAGAGGTATTCTGAGATGAAAAAGACTCAGGACGAGCAACTGGTTGGAGATGTTCATACACTGTCGTCAGGTCTCAAGGCTTACGTGACATCATATACGGCAAAATCATTGAGCATTTGCAGGGAAGCATGTGGTGGACATGGATATGCTGCTGTCAACCGGTTTGGGAGTTTGAGAAATGATCATGACATTTTTCAAACATTTGAAGGAGACAACACGGTTCTGTTACAACAGGTTGTGCTCAAATCTATTACATTACTCAGTTGCTTTAAAATCACGTGTGAACTAATAGCTTATTTATGGCATAATTCATTTATCCAATTTAGGGAGTTGACTCTGGTAGGTTTGAATAATTAGATAGATCTAGGGCAAGAGTTGACACTCTGCATCTACACTCACCCTGAAAAGGCAATGGGTTTGAAGAAGCCGTTTGAAGAAGTATAGTAGCTAGAATCTTGTGGTCATCTTTGTAGCTTGTTCCTTGAGGTATATAATTACAACTAGAGTAAGCCTTGGAGGCTTTCCCGTCATATTTCTAGTTATTCAAAAGCTCTGGAATTAGGTCATCTCATGGATGGTATATTTCAGGAGTATGTGAAGCTATTATTTGCAGACTGGAATGCTGGTTGACGTCAATCGCTTAGGATGGTATTGATTGGGTTCTTTCTTAAAAATTGCAGCTCGATGGTAATCCTGAATTTAATTTGAACAGGCAATTATGAATGCATTATTCTCTTTTTTGAAATCTTTGTTTTGGTTTTGCTGGAGACTTTCTGAAGTAGTGCTTATGGAAATTATAATTAAGAAGCTTCTTTATCTAGCCACTTACATGAGAAGTAATCTGGCACTGAATTTATCTGAGGATTTACTTGTAATGCAGGTTGCTGGCTTTCTTTTGAAGCAGTATCAGGAAAAGTTCCAAGGTGGGACCCTGACAGTTACATGGAACTACTTGAGAGAATCTATGAACACATATCTGTCTCAGCCCAATCCTGTAACTGCACGGTGGGAAGGTGAAGAACACTTGCGAGATCCTAAATTCCAGTTGGATGCCTTCAGAGTAAGTTTTGAATTGATGCTATGTCTGAAAAATGCTGCAACTGGCAGAACAAGGTACCTGCATTTACAACTTTTATTACTGTTTATGTTTCAGTATCGAACATCTAGATTGCTTCAGAGTGTAGCTGTACGACTTCGGAAGCACAGCAAAACTCTTGGTGGCTTTGGTGCTTGGAACAGATGCTTGAATCACCTTCTCACACTTGCAGAGTCACATATCGAGTCGGTCATCCTTGCAAAGTTTATTGAAGCTGTACAGAAGTATTTCCTAATCTTGGAATCAGAAATTCTCTCTATGTAATTTATGCTGTTAATTTGCTGCTGAACTTGTCTTTACTATGCCAGCTGCCCTGATCCATGTTCTAGAGCTGCTTTGAAACTTGTCTGTGATCTTTACGCCTTGGACCGAATCTGGAAGGACATAGGTACCTATCGTAACGTCGACTATGTTGCTCCAAACAAAGCTAAGGTATTGATATACACAGAATCACAAGGTCGCAGGATTGCTTTCCTGTTTTCACATGATGATAGGAAGGAATAGGAATGTTAAAGAATATTTTCCTCTTATGCAGGCAATACACAAACTGACTGAGTACCTGAGTTTCCAAGTTAGGAACATTGCAAGAGAGCTCATAGATGCATTTGATCTTCCACACTTCGTCACTCGTGCTCCCATTGCCATGCAGTCAGAAGCTTACAGTCAATACACACAGTATGTTGGTTTCTAGTTTCAAGAGAGCAAAATCTCAACAACAGAGAAATTCAACAGCTCCTTATGAGGAGTTTTGCTTGAAGGGTTAGTATATAGCTTCTCTCAAACCTTACTCTGAACACACATGTTGGAAGAATAAAGGAATTATAGAACTTCCATGTACATCAGTGCATGTCATTGTGACACGTTGGACTGAAATATGTAACTTACGATTCTTATTGGAAAGCCCAACGGTAGATGTTAGTGAACTCACCCTTGGTTGGTCTTCCAACGCAAAAAAAAATTGTTAATTAGTTATATGGATTTTGCTCGCTTCAAGAATGTGTTCAAAAGAATTATGATTTTAGGGTAGGAGACCAAGTGAAATATTGGATTAAAGTTTTAAAGAAATTTGCAAGTTGCTCATATGCAGAGTACTACAGAGAACAACTGAAAGGAAAAAACAGCGCACTGTTGCTAACTCTGGTCAAGTTATATTCTGCACTACTCAAATATCTGTTTTTTTCACATGATTGAAACAACACTTTGACATATACATGTTTCTATTTTAATCTCCAACCAGACTCAGAAATGATTATATATCACACAGATGAAAGCTCTAATATCTCACTGGCTTGTAATTCAAGTATGCCATTTGAGCTGCCTCACTTTTCTGTCTGATATCCTCGTACATCTTAAGTGATGCCTCAGAGAACTTATTCAGTCTGTCAAGAACCTTTGTCAAACTAGCATGTATACAGCACAAATTTGTTGATACGTTGGAATTCTTCTCATCCTCTTTGCCCTCGGATTCTGTGTTGTTTGGATCGACTACTTTCTCCTCAGTTTGTGTCTGGTCTGCGTGTTGCTCAATTAAATGGTTCAGATCAGCTAGGAAGGCCTTAATGGCATTTCCGAGTTCCTCAGATGGCAATGCTCTTATTCCTGCAGACCAGTCACGGCATAGAACAAATATAGGAGGGGCTAGGAGCCGACGCGGGGAGAAAGGCCTCTTGTTCTTGGAACGCTCCTGTGGCAGCAAAATGCAGTTCTGCAGCCACCCATTAAGAGCTTCAACATAGGATGCATGGCTATTAACCCAATTGGCAAAGCTCAAGCCAAACCACTCGATCTCCTGCTGAAGCTCAGCCATGATTTGCTTACGAGTATCTCCCTGTGGAATTCCTGTGGTGCTCCGTGAATGGTATGCCAACGAGATGGTGATGTACTGTGTATGATGACATTCAAGCATGGCCTTCCACATTCTGATCAATCTGCACATGTTTATTGATCATAAATCTGATAATTCCAATGAACTAATTAAGCATACCCAGTACAGGGATTTAGTCCACATCTTTAGAACATCAAGATCCCTAACTTCTCTTTCGGTTTGTAAGGAAGTTTATAGATTCCACAAACATTTGAATCCCAGTGGAAGAGAAGGCATTTTTACCTTCTCCACCAGTGAGTCACAAGCTCATCCATAGAATCACTAAATTAAGGTCAGAACAATGAGAGAGAATATATATGTCATAGTTCTCAGTTCCCCAACTCACCCCTGAATCAGCTCTAGAAGTTGTGGCTGCAACTCTTCATCTCTCATTTTCTCAATCCGCTTAGATATTGAATCTACAGAATGAATTGCAACTCTTATCCGAGAATGCAAATCCTTCACAACTGCTCGGGTCTTGTCAATGACATTAGGACTAACATCCTTGGCAAACTGGTGCCTAAGTTGGTCACACTTTCGATCATACTCTTTCCTGATAGATTCACTGGCCTGCAGAAATTCGTATCAGGAGTAAGCACAAAAAAGAGGTGCAACATAAGCCATTATTCATGACATTTTGATAAACTATAAGGCCAAATGCTGGACATTAGATCTTCAAAAGAATGAAAAGAACACCTCTAGACTTTATGAACAAATACCTTAACTTCGTCATGGAGTTTTCTTTCCCAGGCATACAGTCGGTCGATCGTGGAGGAATGACTACCTGCAATCATGCAGAATTCTTCCATAAAATCACTACCACTGTCAGACACATCATCTTTTGTTGTCGTGACAAGTGGACTTTTCGATGAAGATGACCTTGAAGATGTTGTTCGCTTCCAGGTAATGACCTTAGTGGCATGCTCCACAGGTTCTGCAACAGTATTGAAGAATTTACATAACGAAAAAACAGAGAGGAAAATAACTTTATATGAATGCACGAAAACAAAAACATTCCAAATCCAAACAAGTTCCCCTGCTGGTTAGAGGTAAACGTCTAACTGCTATGGATTAGCGCCATGTTCTGAAATACATGCAACATCTACCTCCCTAAAATATAACGTAGAAGTAAAGAGGACCTACAACCCTACATTTTTCACTTCAAGCGTGACATATGGAAACCTCGAACTTACCATGAGAAACAAGAGCAGTATTACCGCGACAGCACACACGTGGCAAAGCAGCTAACATGTCTAAGGTGGATGTGCTCCCTGCAAGAAACAAAGTAGTCCGAGAGTATTAGGACAAAGGTCCACAAAAAAGGATAACCTTTTCAACACCAACAGTTTGTAAATAAAGACACCAAAGTCATTAACTGTTTAGTCATCCACCAAAGTAACTATACCTTTTGCCTCTGAATATCCAACTCTGATGTTACTTGCTTCAAGCATCCTGGCCACTTCCTTGCCAGATTCTGAGGCTCTAAAGAAACGATGTTCGATATCCTTTATGCTCGAAAGAAAATCCTTGGCTCTATGGGTAATATATTCTGATGGATCTTCCCTGTCAGCAGACAAATATTTTGCTGCGCCAGGTTTCTCCCTCTTAGAACCTGATTGCTCAAGAACCAGGCCGCCACCATTTTGCACTGTTTCTGCTTTCCTCACTTGGCTATCAAGTGCTTGTCCTGTAGAACCTTTAACTCCATTCAATTTATTAGAAGGGGCCTTAGCTTCTACCGTTATACCAAAATTTCCATTTGAAGTTGCTTGCATTTGCATATCAGAGATTTCAACACTTTTTTCCTTTCCCTGAGGTCTCAAGCTTCCTTCTTGTAATTGTGTGTATCTTTCTAAACCAGTATTTGGGCATTTTCCCTTTACGTCTACCACATTTTGGGGAACACCAAACTTTTCAGTGTTAAACTCAGTCCACCCTCCCATATAATCAAAATCCATATTCAACTCATTGTGCCCAATAAATCTGAAGCTGTCACAATTATCACTAGGATAAAAATAATCCCAAGATCTACCTGACTCGAAAGGAGGTGGAGGTGGCGGAGGCGGCATTGGCATGGAGAATCCAAGACAATCATCCTCCACAAGACCATCAACACAATTATTGTTCAAGTCAACTTTAACAGTCACTGCATTAGTACCACCACCAGCTCTCATGTAATTCATATTCACAACCTGAGGAGAAACAGGGCTTTCGTTGTGCAACGGTGAATCCGGGACCTCTGCATTGTGGGAAGGAGAGGGAGAGGGGTACGAGGAATGTGATGGAGTCTTGTCAAGCTCAGTGGCTGACGTTGTAGATAGAGAGGACTCTGTTACAACTTCAGCCTCAGCAAACCTTCGCAGAGCTATTCCAACGTTCTTAAGAGAATTAACGTAAGAGACATGAGCTGCTGCAAGATTGTACCTTGAATCAATTGCTTGCTTTATGAACTTCATGCGTTCTCTGCATAGACGCAAAGCGTCATTTCTCTGTGCTTTTGAGCTCGCTGAACCCATTTCTTGGAGTGACTATTAGGAGGAGCTTCACCAAATCAACTCTAGCTTTTGGAAGCTAAGTATCTATAGATGAAAAACGAGCTTGAAGAACCAAAATTTCACGAACTATCCAGCCCAGTTCATCAGAGTATCTGCATTTCTCGGTATCAAACAGAAGTCTCTTAAAAATGGCCCTGTATGAGCTCAATATATCCACCAAGAGTTCGAACAACCAAAATCTTCACTAAAAGTAAAGCATTTCATTTCTCAAAAAAAAAAATTCAGACTTGAACAAACTCACAGACACAGCAAAACAGTATAAACGATTAAAAAAAAAAAGATATCACAGACACAGCAAAACAGTATAAACGATTAAAAAAAAAAGATAAAACTCAAAACCCTTTCTGTCCAAAACCCTCACCTTTCTCTAGAACAGAGCAACCTTTTCCAGCCACAGACGTTCCCCTGTCGTGCGTTTAACGAGAAACCTACTTGAATAAAGCCTTCAACTAGGGATGGTGACAAGACCCGGGCAAGCAGTGCAAATCGAAGAAGAAGAAGAAGTGGGACTGAACAGATAAGCCAAAAGAAAAACAAAAGAAAGCACAGAGGAGTAGTTGTTTTCAAAGAAGATGAGCAAGCATTTAACACCAAATAACAAGCAAAAGAGAGTAGAGTAGTTGGGGAATCATTAAACCACGCCCATTAACGGAAACCTGAAAGATTGACAAAACCAAAGCAATTAGAGCACGAAATCCTACAAGAAGTAATGAGTCTCCAAAAAAGTTCAGATTTTGCCAGGAAATGCATACACATCTTCGAGAGCGTTATGCACCAGAATGATGAAAAACAAGAAAAGTGATGTATTGAAAGACAGAGATAAACAGAGAGAGAGAGGAATCTGCAAAAGTTGATAACACAGAAATTGTCTCGATTTGTGTGTAACATCTACGTTCATTCCAACCCAACTAAGACCAACTAGACAGACCTACTGAGCCACGAAAGATGCGACCTTTTTACTCACTCTGGTGCATTTGGACATTTTCACTCTCAAACAAGCATCCATGAGCAGTACAATGTAGGATGAAAATGGGGTGGCGCTAAAACAAGAATTAACATCATAGGTTGAGTTGGTCAGTTGTTGCTATGACTGATATTACGAGATAGATGAGTGTGCACAAGAAAAGGTTCAGAGGTGTGTTTTTCTTGGGAAACGTGCAGATTGACGAGATTGCCCTCTGTTTTTCCCCCGAAAGCTCCCAAACGGCTCCTGAAAATCCGGGCCTTTTGGGAATTGAATCGCAACTTTTTCCATTTTCTTTCTATTATATATCACTCGTAAAAGAGATTTTTTGAGGAAATTATGGGTGCCTTTTTTTTTCCTTGTAAAGTGTTTTATGGTAGGAATTAATAGTTTATTTTAAGCTAAAAGATATAGTTTTTTTTTTGTAAATTACAAAATTTTTCTTTAATTTTTAAAATTCTCTAAATTTTTTAAAATATATTTTTCTAATTTATATATTATTTATTATTCTAATTCTAATTCTAATTATGTATTATTGTGACTATTTATTCTATTTATAATTTTAAATTTTATTTTATCTAATTTTATCTAAATAGATAATTTTTCTTTTTTCCTTTTTTTCGTCTCCTAATTCTTTCCATTCTACTTTCGAATAATCTATAATAATTCATAAATCCAGACCACCTAATTGTTCTTGGATAGCAACGATTCCAATAGAAATTTCTCGATTTCGAAATGGTTTTACTAGTCAATGCTACTTATATGACGATTTGACCCAGCTTAAACTTGAACAAAATTAATTAAATTCGACTCAAACTAATAACTTATTATTATTATTTTAAATCATTAATTTAATTTAAAGTTTATTTATTTTAATCGGGTTTAAAATTTGAGTTGAGTTATCATATTAATGATATTTGCTTAGTTTACGTTTGGCATTCATACTAAGTGAGTTTCATTATTATTTTTTAACCGAAGCCTAAAAGAGTAGTTCATATTCTATCTAACTCAACCGCGACTTGAAAGCCCTTGCTGAAAATAAGGTAGCTCTTGAGGCATGAATTTGCTAATCTAATAAGAACTGGGAAACAAACCAACTTCTAGTTTGACAACTAGTTTCCTTGTGAACCTTTATTCAATTTATCAGAGATAGCTTTAAACCACTTATCTTATCATAAGATGATAGTTGCATAGGCTTTAAGAGACAACACTCTATTCACTTTACATACCATTTCTGTAATATCTCGTTACCTATGTTGAGGCTAGAATAGTAAGTATGAGAGATTGTTAAGAAATTAGAAAGTGTATTACATGCTCATGCATAATAAGGCATATACATACACGTGAATATTGAACTTTTACACATTAAAATAATTGTATATACATTCATTGACATATTCCAGGTATAATTGTTTATAAATATTATTATATTGAGAATTGTGGTCTTTATTTGTTGAAAACTTATTTGGAAGTTGTATTTATTGAATTAGAATTTTTGGTTAAATTTAGGAAATTTCTAAAATTTTGGGTATTTTTGGACTAGAAAAAATGTCAAGTGACAAGACAAATGATAAATGGTAGTAGAATTTACTGTCGAATGTCAATGAAAATTTTGATAAATGACTATGAGATTTATTGACAAGTGTCAATGAAAATTGGGAGACAATTGGAGTAGAAATTATATTTGATTGGACTAGTTAAATGAAAGAGCATAGTTTAAAGCTATAAGAATTGGACATGTGGCCAAACCATGCCTTTAAACTCACGATGCTCTTACTTGAAAGACCAAGTTTATTTGTTTTGCTCTTGCTTTCTTCTCTTCTGCGTGACTTCTCCATTTTCTTCAAGCTTCTCCACCTTCTTCATGAATTTTGTTGCCAACCTTCACCAACTTTGAACCTAGCTCTCTCATCTTTCAACTACTATTTCCACCATGTAGTCTTCTTCATTGCCTCAAGAAAACCTAAACCTTCCAATCTCCATGGTGATGTACGTGGGATGTATGGAAAATTAGGGATTCTTAGTGTTCTTGAAAGGTTTGAAGAATTAGAAGCTAAACCAAGTAAGTTATGCTTTAGATAACATGGGTATGGTTAAATGAAACTAGAATGATGAGTAAATTAAGATTGGTTACTTGATTATGGTCTTTTATGCATGATGAACGTGAGTGATGAAAAGTTTATGTAAATGTCTTATTTTTGTATATGTATGATGAGTAATAATTCATATATTGTTATAGATATGTTTTTGAGGTAGAATGATCTTTATAAAGGGGTTAGAATGAGTGCAGAAAAATCATTGATGAATGGGTAAATGTATATGCTTTGTTTTTGGTTAATGATCAAACATATATCATGAATTGTTTGTGAATGAAATGGAGTTGAGAATGAAGAGTAAATGAAGTAGAAAGGGCGATCTTTGTACAAGATGTTGGATGTTGTAAAATCTGGAAAAAAAAATGGAAGATGTGTGCTAGAAAATGTAGCAGTAACATATCCACTAATCATGCTTCTGTGTTTGAGCCATAACTTGCTATGTAGTTATTCAAATGAGATGATTCTTGATTTGGATTAAACTAGAGACATATGGCTACATTTCTTGTGAAGACATCAAATTTAAATTATGTCTTTAAGAGTCTTAAAATTTGACATGAAATTGAGAACTAGGTACAGTACACTGTTGGATGAATGTATATGTTGTGTTCTGTTTGGAGTGTATGAGAATGTGTTCTATTTTGAGTGTTTATGATCAAGTTGGGAATATGAATTGTGTATGGATGATGTTGAATTGAAATTAGGTATACTTGAAGAAGTTATCAACTTGAGATGATGAATTGTAAATATGAATTGTTGATACATATAAGTAAGATATGTTATAAAAAAAGGGTAGGAATTATGAATGATGAGATGTAGTTGAATGTGATGAATCAAACAAGTTGAGATTTGAGAGTTTAATGAAATCAATTTGGTAGTTGAATTGTTAAGAAGTGATATTGCATTAGAAGAGGTGAATTTGAGAAGATTATGAGTGAAAGTGATGTTAGAATGGATGTAGGAACGATTGGAGATGCTTTCGAGGGGCTTATGTTTCACCTATGTCCGTTAGACGGACTTTAGGTTCGCTAAATGGATTTGGGTCTAGAAAGACTCTTAGCCTCGTCCATGTCAGTTAAACGAATATTAAGTCTGTAAACGGACCTTCACGGATCTGAAAAACACTCTAGCCCTGTGTATGTCCGCTAAGGGGAGGTGTATGTCAGTTTAACGGACATTCACTGTACATTTTTAGAAATTCTCGATTTTGATCTCTCTTTGGGGTCTTCATAAAAGTTGTAAATCTCGAAGTCCTCTTCAAAACCGTCGTAGAATGACATAAATCCGCCATCTACAAAAAATGTTATGCCTTTTGTCCCAAGATATGTTTGTTTACAAATGATTGACTTATTAAAGTTTTTCCAATGAGATATTTAGGCTTGATAGTGATATTGAATGAGCCTAATTGAAGTAGGATTGAGCTATTAACGTAAGAAGAGTGTATTAGGTGTTAAGGAATGATTCAAAGATCATGTTAACTGATCTTGAGACTAGAATTAACGAAATATACCTGAGAATATCATTGAACATGCATGGTACATATTTTATATACATATGTGGGCATTAATAAACACTTATACAATTATGCAAAATTGTGATATGTGTATGTATTGCATGATATAGAGGAGAAATTGGAATGTCAACATCCAAACGTTGCTAGAACTTCAAGGCAATAGCTTCGAGAATAAACTGTGAGTAACCTAGACGGTTTCATTCAATTAAATTGTTACTTTAGAATATGTTTCGAATGATGATATGAATGTGATTTGATTATGTGGATGCCGGACAATGAAGAACCGAGACTTGATGTATGAATGTGATATTGAAGTGCTATTTGTATGTAAATGTGACGAACTAAATGCTTCTTGACTTGAGTGATTGATTATGAGAGATGCATTCCATATTTGAATGTATGAATAGATAATGAGAGTTGTGACCTGAGTAGCCACCGAAAACGAGCTTAAAGTTCTATATGTGAATAAGAGCCAAAGGCTCATTATGTAAAATGAGTCCTGTATCCCTAACGGCTAAGAGACAGTATAAATGAGCCCGGTATTCACAATGGATACGAGATAGTTTAGGCATTCGGTTACAACAACATAATAATTGAAATAGAATCACATGAGCATTTCATATACATTTTAATAAGTATCTTTGAGTGATTGAAATGCAAAGTTGTTTTACCCTTAAGTGAGAATGTGATATGTGATAATTTATGCAAAATGCAAAGGTGTGAATTATATGTTATATGTGTGATGTGTTGCATTAATTGAGTAAACCATCGATGATGGTTACCTTATTGAGTTTGCAAAACTCACCAAAATTGCAATTTTAAATTTTCAAGACCGAGAGATGACTTTAGCTACTAAAAGACGTTACAAGAAGTATAGCCTTGTACTTTTGGGGAAAAAGAAGAAGTGACTCAAAGTTCAGTCAGCCGAGATTGGAAGATTAGATAGATCTTTTTGTGTATTTCCTCTTCCATGTAGTGTATTTTGCATTAGGATATGATGATATACATATATGGATGTTTGAAAGATACATTGTATAAACGTTTGGTTTTATGAAATGAAAGGAGAAATTTGGTTTTAAAATATTGTGTTTTTTTTATGATGTCTTATAAGAAAATAAAGGATGATGATGCCATGTTAAGTGAGTGTTATGATTGCTCTAACACGCCACTTTTACGGGGTACGTATTCGGATGTCACTTAGGATGTTGGGTACATATCTCATGAGAATGGGGTGTTATAATTCTTACTTGACTTGCTTCTGAAATTCTACAAACTAATTTACTTTGAGGAGACAGCACTATTATCTGGAAGCATACTAGTTAAGGAGCCTTTGCCAATCAATTTTGTAGACAATTAATGCAAAGGAACTTCACCACCACTCCATGGTCTAAGGTAATCTGGATTAAAAAACACCACCCCAGGCAACCTTTATACTTTGGACAAATATGAAAGAACGATTTCCAACTGTGAATAGATTGAAGTGTTTTCTTTACATGCCAAACTAGTGCATCCTCTGTCATAAAGTGGAAGAAAGCCATGATCACTTAATTCTTTAAATGTGAGTTTGTTAACTCTAATTGGTTGCCCCTTTTACACTTATGTTTCATCAGTCACTACCTTAATGATTAGAGCTTGATTAAGTTGCGGAGTTATCAGTTTGCTGGAGCTTTTGATAATGATATCAGTTGGTTGTTTTGTTTAACTTTGTCCTTCCTTGTCAAGGCCATTTGGGATGAAAGAAATTGTCGTATATTTCAGAATCAACGATCCACGAAAGAGCTATTGTAACAGAACTCGAAACAACTCCTCACCTGCATTAGCATACACAAACACAGATTATATAACCTTGACTATTGGGTGATAATGAGACATATCTAGCTAACTCATTGTATTTGAAGGTTGTTTTTTTGCACTAGCCCGATTTCTAACTATGTATGTTAATTAGCTTCACAATCATGATACTCTCAGTAGCCTGTAAACTTTGGTTTTGCTTTTAGTGGTCAAATTCTTTGCAATTTTCAAAAAATTTACAAATATTTAAAAGATGCATATTAAAAAGATAAAAATAATAATTAAAATATACAAAAATAAAAAATAGACATAAGGATAATATTAACAATAAAATAAGTAAACAAAAATTAAGTATAAAATTATAAAATAAATACAAAATAAGGTAAAAATTAAAAGTGAGAGATAAAATAAGTAAATAAATACAAAAACAAAAAAGATGACAAATAAATAAATAAAATAAACAATTCATTACAAGAAAATATTTAGAATAAGTAAAGAAATCATTAGATTTAATAGTTAAGAGGATTGATTTAATTTAAAAACTAAAATTTTTAAATCAAATTAACGTTATTTTAAAAAATAAAATCAAAATAATAATATTTTAAAAGGGTTTGAATTCTATTGTCCGCTGAGGCCAAATGCTATATAAGGTTAATTATTTATTAAAAAAAAATTCAAACTTTAGTCCATTTTTCAATTATAGCCCTAACTTTAAAAGGTAACAATAAAATGTAAAAAATCTCAATTTTTTCATTTGTAGCCTAAACTTAAAAAATGATAATAAAATGTTCAAACTTTAATTTTCTTCAATTATAACCTGATGTTATTTATTGTTCTCTCGATGTCCTCAACCATTTATTTTCTGTTTATTATTTTGATACCTCAAATTACTCTCGCATTATAGCATGTCGTACTAGTAAACTCTTTGATTTTTAGTTTGTTTTTCTGATGCCCTTAGCATGAGGGTTGTGTTATCTGAAAATCGAAGAGGGAGGGTATCAAGAGAACAAATTAAAAACGAAAGAAAAATTGAAATCAAAGCGTAAGGTTGTTGAGGCTGCATAATCTGATTTAAATCATTTTTAAACAATAACGTCGTTTTAATTATGTGATTAAACGACACCGTTTCATTAATTTTCATTTGTTGTGTTAATTTTGGCTAACATATATTAATAGTTAAGGTTTTTAAAACACGTAGCAAGTCACGTCAGCAAACTTAACAAAAATATTAACATCGAGTTATAATTGAAAAAATTGAAAAATTGAATATTTTATTATTACCTTTTAAAGTTCATGTTAAAATTGAAAAAATTTGAAAATTTAGACATTTTATTACTACTTTTTAAATTTTAAGTTATAATTTAAAAAATGACAAAAGTTTGAACATTTTTTTTTGTAATTAGTGCATGTTATATATATATAAAGGTATGTTGATGAATCTGAGACCTCAAAAGATATTCAGTTGTTTAGAAGGTGTATTCCTCTCTAGTGGCTTCTTTAAAGGGGACAGAATCAATGTACAGGGGATGATGCTTTGTTTTGTTGTATTGATATGGAATGTCACTGTGCCCATGATTGCCCATTTAGCGAGTCTTTCTATGATTAATTAATTAATTAATTATTGAATGTTGTGGTCAAAAAAGAAAAATAAGCATATGGCCCATAAAAAGTTCCAAAGTTGAAAGTAATACATTAGAAGATAAAAAGCATATTAATTAAATGTTATGCAGCAAACCAGGTTAGAGATTGCTTATCGTTTTAGTTATTTGAAAAATGTAATAGAGATATGTAGAATTTCTAAATATTAATTAAGTAAATTATTACATTCACTTAATAGTTTATGTAATTATAGTAAAATATATTAAATTATGATTTCACTTTTCACAACTTTATGCTTTCAAGATAAGATTTATTGTTGAATAAAAAGTGGATTTGTTAAAAAAATCTTTTAAGTGTTAAAATTATTGTTTTTAAATTCGAACTAAAAATTAAACCAATAAAATAAAAAACTAAAGGTTTAATTGTTCAACTGATAGTAGATTGTTATAAAATTAATTTATAATAAAACTTAAATAAAATTAAATAATATAAAATAAAATTTGAACTTTAAATAAGTAATTTTTAATAATAAAAATTATTAAAATAAACAAGAAAGGCTTTGATAGAAACTTGGATCATACCAACAACATAAAAGATTGCTGCTTCAGTACCAATCCCATTGTAAGCAATTGAAGACTGGATTCGTCACTGTGGGCTAAACCCTGAGGCCCATCAAGCTGTCAGCGTTCAACCTTCTGCTAGGACCCTCGAGGATCTCCTACGGGCTTTAACAGCTACCACGTTGGATTATTATAAATTGATTCAATTTAATTAAATTTAATTGTAGACTCAATTATATTATTATGAATTGGTGGTTATTAGAAATAATTATTACTAAATAAAAATTTTATTTTATAAAAATAGTTCAATTTAATTGTAATCTAAGTAAAGAAAAAAGAAGGTATACGAAATATGTCAAGTGCACAAGATTCAATCCTCAAGTATATGGTTAAGATCATGGAAGCATGCAACGAGCAAGGATTGGTCTATGGGATATTATCAGAGACAGGGAACCTTGTAACTTTGTCATGTCACAGTTTACGTCAATGGTGAAAAAACACAATCCGATTTGATACAAATGCCTCCTATAGCCATTGCCAAGTACTTGCTTCAAGCAAGCAAGCGAGTAGGTTGGATCCAAACTCGTATATGCATCTACTACGACTTGCGTGACACTGCATAGTGGCCAACAGGAGTCGATGTTTGGTGGGTTGAGCAAGGATCTTCTTCCCAGAAACCAGAGTCTCAAGAAAGCTTGGAAGGTGAGTGTTTTGACTGCTGTAATAAAGCACATGTTGTCTGAAAATGGCTCGTGTGAGAAGATTAGTTTAGCATTCCATGTGTCTGCAAGACAGGATGTCATTAATGGGGTCTCTGATAAGATTAACCCTCAGATCACTGCTAACTATTCGTGATCCAGTGGAACTGTTAAAGTGTTGCTGATTGGTGAAATGGTTTTATATTGACCCGTTATTGCGATTTATCGTAATTTTGATCGTATCTCTCTTAATTTTTGTTTACATTATCCCCATTTATCGTAATCAACTCAATATAACCTGCAATCTGCAATTTAAAAACGTTGAAACAAAGCCATGTCAACTCGTGAGTGAATCCTGTAAAAACATTGCTAGAATTATGAGCATCATCTTCATCATACTAGACCTAGCAAGAGATTGAAACGGGATGGATTGGGTTCAGGTTTTGCAGAATTCAACCTCAGTTGGAATGTTTTTTTACTAGATTCCAATCTGACCCGGAACTCCATCTCTGAAAATACCATACTTGTAAATTGTAATGCCAATTACTCCTACTGCTTCCCTCATCAACATGTCCTTACCACCATATTTTTATAGGGCAAAATCTCTATAAAGTAAATGCTCAAGTCTTTTACTAAACATTCTCTCCAAGATGCAGCCCAAAGCAGCAGCACCTGAAGTTATCCCCCAACCCAACAAGTGAACTCAGAACTTGAAGTTAGCTCCAGCCCAATAAATAAAGGCAAAAGCATCAATTTCATAATGAAGACGAAGAAGTGGAAGATATTTACTAATATTTACAAGTGAAAAATGAATATATGATATTAAAATGTTGAACAGATATGTATACAAATATGACCAATGACTATTTTATAGGAACTAGAAAGCAAATGCTTCTTTTATCCTGGAAACATCAACATCCAATTCTATAACAGGTTATTTAGTTTACTTGTTGGAATATATAAGAAATGGAATAGTTATTATTATGAAGAAAATAGGCGAAAAATAGAATATAATAAATATTACTTAATTTGGTTTATTCCTAAGAAATTCTAATAATGATGTATGTATGTCAATGTTTGATTTGAAAACATAAATTTGGAATGACAAAAGAATAAGGGGGTGCTTGGTTGGGGTCCATGGAAAAAAATGTATGGGAATGGAATGAAAACTTGTGTTTGGCATCAAACTATCATTAAAGGGGTAACATTTTCAT
>JANITX010000212.1:2815667-2827612 GCA_027564395.1 Erythroxylum ulei | reverse complement strand
AGTGTCTAATAAAAGTGTATTTTCTGAATTTTTGTACAAATGATTAAGTCAATTTGTAAAGTCAACGGACTGTAGTCCTGTGTATTTATAAAAAGGGCCCCTGTGGTCATTGTATTTACCGGTATGTGAGTGATTTTCCGTATAGTGTATGTTTGTGCTTTTAAAAAAATAAATTTATACTGAGTTTTGACTGAGGGATGTAGCATGCCACCCTCGCAGGGCACGAACTCGGATACCACCATCGATGTCGGGTTCGGGTCACGCGGGAGTGGGATGTTACAGTCCGACCTTGCTATTTCGACTCCTAGGAAGTATTTAGCATATCCTAGGTCTTTAATAGGAAATTCTTTGTGTAAGGTGTTCTTGATAGTGTTCAGGTGATCCTCTCTTGCTCCAGTGATAAGAACATCATCCACGTAAATGATAATGACAATGAAATTGATGCCCTGGCCCTTAGTGTATAGGCAATGATTTGCTTCAGTCTTGTCAAATCCCAACCCCTTTAACTTTGTAGTTAGTTCTTTATGCCATTGTCGACCTGCTTGTTTGAGCCCATAAATGTACTTTAACAGTCTGCAGACCTCTCCTGCTTTAGCTTTCTTATAGCCTCGTGGTGGTAACATGTAGATCTCTTCATTTAGGTTGCCATGTAGGTAAGTGTCATTGATGTCACATTGTATAATGTGTCATTTTCTGATTGTTGCCACAGCTAAGAATGTTCTGATGGTCACTATTCTAGCCACAGGTGAGAAAACCTCCGAGTAGTCTACACCATCCTGTTGATTGAATCCTTTTGCCACTAGTCTTGACTTTAATTTGTCCACTGTGCCATCGGGGTTGTGCTTCAATTTATAGACCCATTTGGAAGTTATGGCTCGCTTTCCTTTAGGAAAGTCTGCTAACACCCATGTTTGATTTGCTTCTAGGGTAGTTAGTTGGTCTTGCATAGATTTTACCCATTCTAGTGATCTGCTTGTTGTTTCATAAGATAGAGGTTCAAAAAGAGAACATATATTTCCTATGAATTCTTTGTGATTTGGTGTAGGTATGATCTGAAAGTTTGATATCTTGTCACCATATACTTCTGTAGGTCCACAGATTGGCAAAGTGATGTCAGCTGAAGCAAGGAAAGAAGTGGAAGGATGAGCTGAGGCTTGGTGGACATAATCTTCAAGGTATTTGGGTGTGGTGTGTATCCTTTGACTTTTTCGGATGTTATCATTGGTATTTTCTTGGTCAATGGCAATGTGGTGTTGTGGTGATGTGTCTGCTGTTGTGGGTGTGTTTATTGTAGGCTGTGGGTTTGGTGGTTCTGGCATGTCACTGAAGCTGTGTCTGTGTGAACATGAGTAGGGTTGTAAGGGAATAGTGGTAGTGGGGTCAGCTGATGGTTAGGGTGTAGATTGGCAAAGGGGAAAGTATCTTCATGGAAAGTCACATCTCTTAAGGAGAAAATGGTTTGGGTTTCCATATCCATGACCCTATAGGCTTTGTAATTGGACATGTATCCAAGGAAGAGGCATTTGGATGCTCTAGGATCAAGCTTGGTTTTATGGGGGGTCTTATTGAGAGCAAAGCATAGGCACCCGAAGGTTTTTAGGTGTTCATAGGTGGGCTTCTTGTTATGTAACTTCTCATAGGGGGTTTTCCATTGTAGGGCTTTGGTTGGGATGCGGTTTAGGAGATAAGTGGCTGTGAACAGTAGGGCTCTTGTGATTTGGAGTAGATGTTTGTGCTTTATTTCTACTACCCCATTTTGTTGAGGGGTGTATAGGTAGCTCTTTTGGTGTGTGATTCCCATATCTGCAAAGTATTTGCTGCATTCACTGTTTAAGAATTCCCTCCCATTGTCTGTCTGTATTTTTAAGACCGTAGTCTCGTATTGTTTTTCAATGGCTGTGATGAATTGGGTTATGGTGGGCTTTGTGCTGGATTTATGTTTGATCAGAAAAGTCCAGATAGCTCTGGAGAAGTCATCCACAATTGTTAGGAAAAATTGTGAACCATCTAGGGTAGGTACTCTGTATGGTCCCCATAGGTCCATATGCAAAATTTCAAAGGGCTTAATAGTTTGAATTGTGTGTTTGGGAAAGGGTTTTCGGTGTTGTTTTGCCATGGGACAAATTTGACAATCGGGTAAATAAAAATTTGAGAAACTAATTTCATTGATGTGTTGCATTTTCTCTTTGGAAACATGGCCTAACCTATTGTGCCAAACATTGAAGGAAATGGATGCATGCAGTGCTACATTCTTGGTTGTGTAGAAATCTAGGGGAGGCCCTTTCAAGGTTCCTGAGAGTAGTAGGTTTTCTGCATTTAGCTCATACAATCCACCTTTTGCCTTGACTGCTGCCACCACATTGTTAGTCTGTGGGTCCTGCAAAAATAGCCCATTAGACACAAATATAGCAGCAATGTTGTTCTGTGTAGTAAGCTTGTTCATAGATAGTAGGTTTTTGAAAAAGTTTGGAATGTGCAGAATTCCATCAAGTGTTATCTCATCACCGATAGTAGCCTGGCATATGTGTTTTACTTGCTATTTTGTACCATATGGGAGTGTGACAGGTTCAAAAATATGATTTATTTCATGCCCATAACAGTAGTTTAAGTTGGTAACCATGTGAGATGATGCACTTGAATCAATTAACAATGCGGACTTGTTATCTGCATTAGAAACATGTGTTTTGTTTGTGATGTTACCGGCGTAGTTTGCAAGTCTGCCCACTTTTACCTCTCCCGTGCCCTTTCCTTTAATTACCTTGGAGATTTCCTGTTGTATGAAGGCTGCTAGGTTTTGTGGAATATGTTAAGTTCTTTCAATGTACTCACCTGTCTCTTGCTGTATCTTTGCAGGAGTGTCATTGGTCGCGACAAAGTTGGCTTTGATTTTCTGCCCTGTCATCTCTTTGTACCAGTCAGGGACACCAAGAATCTTAAAGCATGTTTTTATGGTATGGCCTATTTTCCCACATTTGTCACAGTATTTATCTCCCTTCTTAATGAGTTGTTTTCTGCCAATGTTGCTGTTGCTTCTGCCTCCCCTCTTGGCATTTGTGTTGGACTGCTTTACCATCATTGCTACATTTATGTTTCTATCATTGCTCGCACTCACTGTTTTCTGTCTTTCCACTATTTGCATCATTGCAAAAGCTCCATTTTCCAGGGGCAGTGGCTCCATTAACATGATTTGATTTACTACATGCTCATAGTCCTCATTCAAACCCATTAGAAACTGCACTAACCTATGTGCATTCTCCTTGTTGGAAATTGCTTTAGCAGCATCGCACGTACATATAGGCATCGGGTCTAGGCTAACCAAATCATCCCAAAACTTCTTTAACTTTGTGTAATAAGCAGAAATAGTAAGGTTACCTTGTTTAAATAGGCTGATTTCTCTCTCTATTTGGTACAGTAAGGTCCCATTGGCCTCTCCGAACCTTTCTCTCAATTCCTCCCAAAGTTCTCTGGCTGTAAGGAATGACAGAAAAGCATCGCTGAATTCTTTGGCCATGGAGTTGAGTATCCATGATTTTACCATAGAGTCTACCCTCCTCCATCTGGTGAGTAAGGCCGTGTCTTCTGTTGGCTGTGTGCACGTCCCATCCACAAATGAAAGCTTGTCTTTAGCACATAGAGCAATCAACATCGATTTGCTCCAGGTTAAGTAGTTATTCCCATTGAAAAGGGTTGTGACTAACACAGCTCTAGGGTTCTCTGTATTTGTAATGGAATATTTTTCTAAATTTGGGTTGGTATTACTGTCAGCTGTTTGAGACATTGTGGTAGGTAGGTTGTGTGTTGTGGATCAGACCTTTGGCTCTGATATCGTGATAGAATTTACAATGAGCCTACGGGCTTACACGAGAAGGAAAGTTAGATCACATATAAGTCTAGTGGGCTACTCCACCTATCACTAATTGGTTTTAGGATGGAACTTCACTTAGAATTGTATGTGGTCTAACTTTCCTTCTCATGTGGGCTCGTAGGCCCATTGTCAATTCTAACAAACTGACGTCTTAGAAAAGCTCTTCTTATAAAAGCTTTACTGACAAAAGCTATACTGATATAAGCCTATCCAAGCAGGCACTAAGACTCAAATTTGAGCTCGAGTAAGAACTTGATTATATCTGTTTTATTTGACCAACTTTAACTTGATTCGACTTCAATTTTTGTAATTGATCAGGATTAAAAAAGTTGTTAAACTTATACTCGAAATTGAGTATGCTCTAATCTCGATACTCACATTTTGGGTCTATATTTAATCAAATTAAACTTGAGGTGTTAATTTTTTAATCAAGGTTAGATCAGGCCTAAAAAATTTTATCATACCTAAATCTAACTGCTCCCACTAGGTGTAACGTAAATAGAGTGTCTTAACCTGAAAAAACTATAAACGTTAAACTACAAGGAATCTAATATAATTAAACCTAATTATATATGCATACAATTAAAGGTATTTCTTGATTAGCCAATTTAGGGTTATCCTAATTCGAGTTGTTTTGGTATCTTACAACTTTTTTAATACAATAACCATAAGTTTTTAATACGATAATTATACTATAACTCGTGATCTTAGTTGATACAACGCAGGCCCGGCCTTGATTAAAAGTAGGAAGGACAACTGCTCAGAGCTCATTCTTGACATTTTTCTATTTTGTCTTATTTTATTCTTCATAAAGATCCACTTTTGACACTAAAAAAAAATAAAAACAGATAAAATATGATCATTCTTTTGCTTTGTTTAGAGCCTATAAAATATTAGAAATGGGCCTGATATAATGCTATATAATATGACCTGATTTTTTCCAATTTAGCAAAGAAGTTGATATTGTTGATGAATTTTTAGGCAAGAAATTAAAAGAAGAAATGGAAAACAAGCTAGCTCTTAAATTTGAATCGAACTAATGAAATATGACTCAAACTAATGATTATTATGGTTATCTTAAATTATTAATTTAATCCAAAATTAATTACTATAGATTGAATTTAGGAGCTAATTTAGATTACAATATTATTTTTGCTTTTAAAAGAAAGTACGGAGAAAGAGGAAATCCAAGAAATAAAGAGAGATTCTGAATTATGAGAGTTGGAAATTTTGATTGGAGAAAAAGAAAAGTGCTTGTTTTGACAAATTACTTCTTTTTTTCAAAGCAAAAGTTCTCAATCGCATTGCAAATTGTAATTTTAATTACAAACAACAACAACTACTTAGTAAAAATCTATAATTTTGAGAAAGTTAGGACCTATGATTGCTAAGGATCCTGAAGGAACTTTGTCTATGTCATGTATTGTCATTGGCAAAGTTACTATTGTTCATAAAATATCAATACAGCTATGAACAAACTAAACTCACTCAGACACAATAAGGGAAACCATTACATAGTGAGGACAAAACAACAGATAGGGACTATTAGGTGCCTCATGACATCCCTCCATGTTTCTATATCAAGTACCTAAAACCTCACCATAACTATTACAAGATTCTGACATGAAAGACTCTGCTTGAAGGAAAAAAATTACCAAAAAAGTAAAGAAGAGAACATTGATCAAACTGACTACTCTGCTCTTGATGTTGCTACATTACAATGAAAACCCAGAAAGCAGAGTGATCGTGAATGCGAAATTCGTTGGTCTCTACGTACGAATCTTCAGAACAGCGGAAGCAAAACGTTCCTGATATGATATGACACCGGATGATCATATATATATATTTTTAATCTTTAGAATCCATATTACATGATGGAGCATGCATTTGGATTATCATCACTGAACATGGTAATATATGGATCCTCGTATCTGGTCACAGTACCATTTGTGGGAATGTTATCTACCTTCCTGACATAGCCAGGAGGTGCTTTCTTGTCATAGGACTGAGCAGCATAAGGTTGAGCCACCAAATGGTATGGAACATAAGGCCAAATCTCTGCCTTTTTCCCTGTCGACTTTGCCTTATTTAACACCTTGTTTGAATCAACATAACCTGAAACTGTCACCTTCTGTTGCTTCCTGTTTATCTCCACCTTCTTAACACCTTGTTTGAATCAAAATCAATGCAACTTAGCTTCTCATTACACGCAGAATCAAATAACAGAAACACCAAAAAGCCATCAAGAAACATACCACTTAGTGAAGAAAGGGCGTTTTTGACCTTAAGTTCACACCCATCACAGTCCATCCTGACCTTGAGCTCTACAGTCTGCAATTGTCTCTTCTTCTTCTTCTTGAGCTTATGGCTTCCACTTCCCATCAAGTCAGATAAGTACTCTAAGGTACCTCCAATCCCCATAACTTTGAACTAGTATGAACACAGAAAGTGCAAAGAAACAGAGGAACTTCCCTGCAAGAATGAAAGGATTCAGGTTTTTGCTACTGCTTATATAGAGCTGTTCATCCGATTCAAGCAGAGAAAAAGGTGGGGGGCCCATTACACCATTAGACAAGAGCTTTAAACGAGATGATATTTTTAAGCTCTGTCGTCATGACATTGCCTTAACAACTAAATATATCATAAACTATTCCATAACAGAGAAGAAATTCTGCAACATCATTTCAATTTAAGTAAATGCATTACCTACTCTGTAGACTCTAGGCATAGACCACCAATTGACATGAACTTTTAGTAAATATTGTCAAAAGATCCTTGCAGCTGTAATCACTCATGTTGTCCTCAAATTCAGCTATATGACAACTTAGTTTCTGTCATACATGCCAGTGGAAAACAATTTCAGGGATTATGAACAAGGCTTGTTTATTTTTTGAGTTAAATTACTACTTTTTCAATCTAAGAAAAGTTGAATTTCTTAAGTGAAGCATCAATAATTTCTTAAAGGCTCCTAAGCAGTGATTCAAATTATATAACTTGTTTTCATGTTTCTCCCAGCTCAAAAGTTTCAAGTTCGAATTACAGTTGAGCAATTACGAGACGTAAAAAATAGAGACACGTTAAACTTACAAATGTTAACTTTAAATAACCCGCTAACTCCAAATTTGAAAAATAATGATTGTGATTTAATCAAGATAATAAAATCTCAAAGTTTATAGAGAAATGCATCATCTCCTTTGTTTTAATGGTGGTGTCTTTAGGTAGAGGGGTTGCTTTGAGGAAACTACACATTCCCAGCTGTATCTTACCTTTTTCTGGTCCAAAGACCACCAAAGACTGGTGTGGTTCCTCAGTGTCTCCCAACAGCCATTTTTTTGTGACCTTTAAACCTCCATTGTTTATTGTCTTGAAGGTCATTTGTTTTAAGTTTTCCTAGCCTTACATGCGTCTCCGGCTTAATGTTTTGTTCTATTGCATGTTGCTTTGTTGGAATCTTATGTTATATATTTACTTCTCTAGCTAATAAACATGGGCCTATCTTCAATGAATTCTTATTTATTAGTAAGTCAATTTGTTCCTTAGGAGCGACTCCAACAAGTCTTTTATGTCTTTTTTTTAATTTAGACTAGAGTATCTATCGACGAATTCAGTAACTAATCCTTGAAATCTCAGTTTCATATTCTAAATTGAGTCAAGTCGAGATTAAAAAAATAACCTTTATAATGACTTTATTAATAATTGTTCCAAAAATTATCTAATTCTTTATAAAGGATATAACTACATCGAATCAGATTAAATTAATTTGAGATTTTTTCATTTTTAATTATGCTATCTAAATATTCTCCATTATTTGAATTAACTAATATCAATTAAATCAAAATTTTAAAAAAAGTGTTGTGGATTCTTCTCATTCATATACGAAACTTCAAAGATGTATGTAGTTGTCATTTAGTTGCTTTCATGTATTGGGATCAATTGTGAATGGATTATTAATAGTAAGCCAAAATAATAAGAGTAATTAATGCAAAGATTGATGTTATTGTCATGCAGTGCTTTCATGTGTGTCCACTCCTCTGTACTCTATGGACTAGGCAATCAGGCATGAGGGGCATTGGCAATTATTGGACTCTCACAAAAGCACTAAGTCCATTATATTGGGACTTTTTGAAAACCTTGACAAGTGTAGGGTCTTTGCCTCTTTGTCCATATTCATCAAGAGGGAAGTGTTTGTGCTCAAGAGAAAGAGTAAAGAGTTAATTTGATACCATTTCTTAATATGGATTGTTGGAGTTAAATTTTGTGAATTTATTGAATAATAATCAAATGATTATTACATGTTTGTTGAAAAAAAGGGTAAAAGATAAGACTCTTCGTTGAATTTTGACTAAAATTTTAAAACTTTTTAATCTGTTAAATTATCAAAAAATTTAGCAAATTTTAATTTTTTATAAAAGCTCTCTTCTCTTAAATTTTTGTTAAATATAATAGTAAAGCACATGTAACATGAATAATATGTGTATTAATTAAATATTCTTAACATAAATATCTAATTTAGTTCTTAATCCTGATTCGAATTAATTAAATTTGATATGAATTAATAATTTAAGATAATTACAATAAATTATTAATTTGATACCAAACTTATAATTAATTCGAGTTTAAGAGTTAGGGTAAATTATTGTATGAATGACATCTAAATGGTTTAAGTGTGTTATTCATACTATTTATGTTCTACCATTATTCCTTTAATGAAAATTTAAAAGAGAAAATTTTTATGGAAAATTAAAAAAATAAAATTGTGACAAATTTAAAATTAGAAAATTAATATTAATTAAATTACAAGAAGCTCTTATCTTTTACTTTAACAAATAGAAATTATGAATAGGTAATACACCCTCTACTCCTTAATTATATTTTTCAATGTATGAAAATATAAATTTGATAAACTAAACTTGAATTTGATTAAAAATCTTTAATAAATGTATTTAGTTATATTAAATGCAAGAGAGTGGTCGAGTTGGTGGAGTAAGGAGGCATAGGGTCAAAAGGTTCTATGTTCGAATCTCCCTACCTACACTCTTTCGATCGAGCCTGTCGTACAGGACTTGCCTAGTACAAAGTATCCGGTTGGCCTGATTTGCAGGCTATCGCGTCAATCTAGAAATTTACCCAGTGCTCATCTAAAGAATAGCAACTTCAGATTCCTTCGTTTTAAAAAAGAGTTATATTAAATATAAAGTTCACTCAGGCTATGTTTGGTTGAACATAAGATTTTTAATAAAATAGAATGAAATATAAATAAATATAATATTAGAAAATTGTTATTTGGAACGGACATAATGACTCATAACATAATATAGTGAAATATTATTTGGAAGATGTATGGAATAGAATAGAATGCATGTATACTAATAATGAATTACTATTATACCCTTGATAAAATAATGAGATGTATTATCATACTGCTTAGTTATTAGAGTTGAGGGTATAATTGATATTATAAAAATTATTAAAAATATATTAAATAGTATATATTCGTCATTTCATACAAAAGAGGTATAACTCATTTTTACTATTTATTTATCCAATTTTATTATAAACTTTCTTTTCAAAGTTAAGAGTGTACTCAGTGAATTACAGTGAGTTGTCAAATAACTACAGTAAACATATTTTTTCCCGGAACCTGTCTCTCGCATTGTCTAAATCTAAATTGTCATTTCAACTCTCTATGTATTTACATTCAAACTCATCCAGAGATTTCGTATCAAAACAAATCTCTCTCCGCACAAAATTAATAAATTACATATAATTGAATTAAATATAAAACCTAGATATTTATTTTTAATTAGACTTAATTTCAACTTTAAATTTGATATTTTTCATGTCTTTCAAAATTAACAGTTATTATTATTATTATTATTAAGTTCAAGTTATTATTATTATGTTTATGATTATTAATGTTTGTATTATGACGATGGTTATTATTAGTATTATTTTTATTTTTATTGTTACTATTATTTACATATATTAGTAATTTTATTTTTTTTCCCTATTATTAATATTTTTTTTATTATTTTGGTTTTGTATTCTAATTTTTCTGTTTTTATCATTGATTTAATTTTTTTCTTTTCATTTATTCGCAGGTTATTTGAAAACAATCTTTCTGCTTGTTAAAAGTAAGACTACTTACTATTAGATTTCTTCAGACTTCGCGTTTGCACAAAATTTTTGCTGGATATTGTTGTTTGCCAAAATTAATATTTAAAATTTTTAAATATTATACTCATATTTAGAGTAGAATATTCGAGATATATCGAGCTCAAATGTGAATTTAAAATTTTTTAAAATATAATTTAAGTCTTTAAGAATTCTGATTGTGATGGAAATTACCTATACTCCACCAAACTATACTCAGAATCAATAAAAACAGGTAAAAATTGAAAACAAAAGGTGAATGTGTGTGAAAGTGTTTGAAGGAGAAGAAGAAAGAGAAGTTCTCAATGGTTCTATCAAACGAAGACATAATGAGTTAGCTTCAGACGAACTCACGCGAGACACATATCAAAACATAGCAGAGGATGACTCATTAATAACTTACGTGGGAGGCACATGGCATTTGTATGGTCCATGCAAGTCAGACGATGACTCATTAATAACTTACGTGGGAGGTAGATGGCATTCGTCTAGTCCATGTAAGTCAGACGATGACTCATTAATAACTCACGTGGGGGGCACATGGCATTCGTCTAGTCCATGCAAACTCGTTCGAAAAGTAACTCAATTCTTCAACTATAAAAGAAGCAACTCAAGCATCAGACAAAAGAGGAGAACACATAGAAACCTTTTCATTCAATTTACTTTGTACTAAGTGACTTTGAGAGAGCAAGAACAAAGTGAGAAAATATCAGAGAGTACTAAAGTATACGCTTGTGGGTACTAGGAAAATTTGGAGGGCTCTTTGCAAGTATTAAGAACACTCAATCCCTACTGTTTCTCATCTTCTTCGTCATATTAGTGGAAACCATATCAGTAAGAACATTAGATGTAGATAACATTGAAGCTATCGAGCCAGGTAAAAAGATTGATGTTCTTTACTTTTCAACAATTTACATACCTGCAAATTAACAAATCTTTATCACTTTCTTGTTTAAAAGACAACAGTATAGCACAAACATCCCAACACTAATTAAGTGCAACTCGTAATTTATTATTAACTAAATTTATTGATTTTATTGTTTAATTTTAAATTATTATCTTACTAAATAAATTATTTAAAATATACGATTAAATTGATATATTATTTAAAATTTTTATTTAATATGCCCTAAAAAATATCAGCTACTAATTCTCCTAAAGAGAAAGAAGAGTTTTGGAGTATATTATTAGAAGTTGGGTGAGCCAATTCAATTGTCTTCTACTCACTCTTGTCCTTTCAATCAACCCCTCTTGTTCCCCAAACTATTCAAGTATGGACAGAATTGATGGAACAATTAGATACTCAATCATCTAACTATTCACATACTTAATAATCAAAAAGAGAAAGGAACTGGGAGTCAGATAAATTCTCATTAAAAATAAAAACTTTGTCGTTTTACTCTTTTTGATTAACAAAAGGTCGAAAGATTAGAAGATTAAAAAGAAGGTATAGGATCTGTTGCTTTCGTATGACCACTCTCTTTTGTACGTATTAGGTCCATTTTGTGTTGTGTTCTTTCCTTTTACTCTTTTTGGGTTGCTTGGATCGACCCTTTTCAATTCTACGAAAGAAAACGACCTTTTCTTTTTTCTGCCGTGGAAGTGGATAACATACAACTGTCCGCCATTGTTATCTTCATCAACAACTCCTGTAGTATATAAGTCCAAGAACTTTCTCATTGTTTACTTGAACAACTGACTTTAAAAATTAGTTAATATATTATATATAAGGGTGTTCTTAGAGGTTACATGGTTTTGTTTACAATGGAAACTAGGACTAGATGGTAGATAATCAAATCAAGTACTCTCTCCTATTCAACGTAAAAGTCGTTTTATAGAGATTTTAATTATTTAAAATAAGCGTCGTTTGTAACTTTTCATGCATGTTTATGATTTTACTTCCAAAATTACCCTTTAATTTTTCTCT
>JANITX010000212.1:2792956-2815567 GCA_027564395.1 Erythroxylum ulei | reverse complement strand
TATCATGAATGCATGTACAGTTATTTTTCATGTGCAAAAAGTCACTGTGCACCAATACCAGTATGCATACAAATGCCAAATCAGTCCTAATCCCTCTTGCTCCTGACCAAATTACTATTCTACCCTTCCCGTCGAGGGTGGGATGTTACAGTTCTTCATTTTGAACGGTGGAGATTTGGTTTGGAGGTCTGGAGGTTGAGTTTTTGGTTTCAAAACCAGACTGGTCTTAAGGTGTTTTTAGAACTGATGAGTTTGACCATATTCTAATTTTGGTTTGTTATTCTTTGTCCGATCAGGCTGAATTTTGGTGACCATGTTCCTTACTCATTGTTCTTTATTTTGAACAGCGAAGATTGGATTTGGATGGCCAGAACTTTTCCAGAATTTGTTAGAACAAACGCCTTTTGTTGTGATTGTTGTCTTAGTGTAGTTCTCTACTTTGATTTGTAGTTATATGAGATTGAGCCTTTGATTTTGGATTATTGTGGCTGTTGATCTTTGTAAGACAATATTTGTAATTGTAGATTTCATTTGCTTGGTCCAAGAGAGGTCCTGTGGTTTTTATCCTTCACATCGAAGGAGTTTTTGCCACATTAAATAATTATTGTGCTTTGTGATTTGTTTTTGATTTGTGCATTATTGAGGCAGCTTGTGATCACTTAGTTTGCTGCAATTTTTTTGCTCATTATTACTCCTAATAGATTCATTCAAGTGGGGAAAGATTTATTGATTAATTGTTGCGTGTGTTATACCTACTTCCTTCCTAACACATTGATGGACTTGAAGTAAGGTAACTCCATTTTGGTTAATTATATATATTGATTGGCTAGCTAGAAAGAATCAAGTGTATACTTTTGCATCTAAAGCCTAGAACTTTTCTTCACTCAACTGATCTCTATTTAACTAACTAGTGCATCAATTTTGGACAGCTTCTCATAATTTCTCTCCTAACTTCCTCATCTCCCCAAATATTGAGCTTTTATTTGCAATATATGCGAGAGCATATTTGTTATTAAATTAATTCCATAAATTCATATCTTTTTAATTTTTATAATAATAAAAAATAAAATAAATTATTTTAAATAAAAATAAATTTATAAAGTTATTGTAAAATAAAATTGTGACCATACCATACATAATATTATAATTGATAACAAAATTTAAAAAATAAATAATTATAATAAAATTTTAATAATAAAGTATTTATATAAAAGTTAAATAATATAGAATATTTATTAGATAATAATATAAGTTATTTATACATTTTGGATTGGATTACTTTTTTTTGTTGGACTTCTTATATAACTTAATTTAGTCTTTAAACTTTTAGCTTAATTTTTAAATTCAAATTATGCTCTTTTGCTTATTCTTAAAATCTGAACTTTTTATTTTCCAAACTTAATCCATGAGACCAAATGAGTTAGGTTAATTTGTATAAGTTAGTTAACATATTAACTATAAGTGAAGGATTTTGCTAATATAGATGGGTAAGGCATCAAGTCTCCGGTGATGAACAGCAACAATCATTGGATTTATTCTGCCCCATTAATAATAAATATTGATACATAAACGTTATACAACAGCCCTTGGAAACATCTAACAAGCTGTAATCACATACATATATGCTAACTCGTATTTATTAACTAGGCCTTACCATCACAACTACGCGGACGTTGAGAGGCTGAAGTAAGCACGAAGAAGATGGCACCGATAGTGAGGGTTTTGGACCAAACCCTGAAAGATGACGAAAGGTAGAAAATGACGTCTTCTAAAACCATAGAGGGTGTTCGAGGGTTAAATCAACCTAAGGGAAGAAAAAATTACCCTTCAGTTGAAAGATTGGATCAACCGAAAGAGAAAAAAACCTTGCGACTTGCAAGGTAATACCCAAGATTGGTCCATGGTAAAGGCTAAAGATACAGCAACTTAATATTTGACAATAGCTGGAGCTGTCATCCCAAAACAAAACCCTTGCCGGGTTTCGAGAACAGGGTTCAAAAACAAAACCTGCTAAGGGTTTTTGAGATTAGCTCAAAAAGTCTTACTAGTTTGAAGCCATTTTGGCTCGTCATTTGGACAGAGTAAGATCGTTCATGTCCCTTGTAATGGCTGGAATGCAACTTGAACTCCTTGCAATAACACTCTTCCTTTCACTGCCTTTAGGACTAATAGATTTGGTCCTTCTCGTGCTTTTCTTCAATATCTCTCTCATGGCTTCAGCTTGTAACAGTACAGGATAAGCCCTACCAAACTTGTTAAACTTGACACAGGCATTCATGTGTGCACTCAAAGCATCGTCTATCTTCTTCCCTCCATTTTTCTCCATCTCTTCCTTCACAGCCTCGGAACAAAGCCCACATATCCATTTCCCAAGAAACTTGTTGCGAACACGGTCAATGTACTCAAGAGTGCACTCCTCACTCATGCCACAACACTCACATTTTGCATCTTCAACCTCTGATATTGGTGGGAGTTTGATGTCCATTGCTTCTTTGCTTAGTTCAAATGAGATATCTGACACTGTTCTCTGGAGATTGTCATTTGAGAGTCTCGGTGGCTTGGAGAAGTGATTGGCCCTTGTGTAAGTCCCTGATATAACCTCTCCATGGGGTGCCATGTCTGTTGTTACTAGGAAAATAGTCCAAAAGAATGGACTAGAAGTTGGTTGCAGGAAATTTAGAAAGCAATTGAACAGTATAGGACAACTATCCAGAGCCTTGGGAGATGATCTTTATGGCTATAGCTACACGGTGATTACATATACACTGATATATAGTGGTGTAGTTGCCTTCTCAAGTTTCTCAACAATGAAGTTATGTGGAGATTGGAGATTCACATGTCATCTATCAATGCAAGCGTGAAATAGTCGTGAACTTACTAGATTTTTCAGGAAAAATGAGAAAGAAAAGCCACTTTAAAGTTTCTACCAATCTAATGCTTAGAGATATCTTCGTCAGTTCATGAAAAGCTAAGGGTATTTGACAGGTTCAACTGTATTTTTGTCTTGGCATTCCCTCAACCATAGCTTTTCCACTATTGGCTGATTAATTTAATGAGCAATATTGCTTTTTAGTAGGCTACAAATATACACATATCATCTTTGTTTAAATGAAAACGTGATTTAAGTGAAGAATATTTAATTTTAAATGGTAATCATATTATTATTTTAAATTTTGATTATATTCTTAATTATTTCAGACTAATTTAGTTTTTTCTTTTGCGCGCATAACCAATTACTATCGATATAGTCCCTTTAAAAGTATTGAATAAATGAATTTTGGAATACGAATAACCCTGTGTACTACATAACTCTTTGTGGAAAACGCTTGTAGGTTCCATTAATCTCCTAGTATACGTCGTCATAGAAATTTCCATAATTCATATTGGAAATTCGTTCGTTAAAAATTTCCAACACAGCTTAAATGACTGGTGGTGCTAGTAGAGCGTTCACGTGTGGGTCTATTGTAACCATAGGCCAATGCTTTTGATGCATTGGAAAACAACATGAAACGAAAAAGACGATAGCTTAACATCTGCCTGCCCACAAACATGACGTACATATCTGTTTTCACAAGCGCATCCAATAAACCCATTACCGAACTGCGAACAAATAGGTTTCCTTAAAAGGTAGAAGCTACAGTGCATCTATACTGTTTTAAAACCACAACTTTCCATGGGAATTGGTGGCAATAGTGACCTTGTGTTATTTTAATGGCTATTCTCTTGAATAATGTGACTGATAATGCCAACACAAAGTGCAAATTGTTAGGAAAAGTATATTTATACATTGTAATATTTTACAAATGTGATTCTATTGTGAGTTATGTAGTATCTTATGTTGACTAAACATGAAAATATTAAAGGGTTTATAAGTGATAAGGGTTAACTATCCAAATGACTAGCTTTAGTCATTTTGACAATGATTGACCCAAGCTCAAGCCTTGTTAATAGGCTCTACATTCTACCCATATTAAAAATTCTAATATAGTATCAAAGTTAGGTTGTCTTGATGGTTTGAGGCGGTACTCGGTTATGTCCTTTTGCCTAATATACCCAGCAGATATCCAGCCATGTTCTGGGCCGACGGGGTGTGTCAAGAATCTCACATCGAACAAGTGTGAATGCATTCAACCATTTATAATAGTGTGTAAACCTTCCCTCTTAAGCTAACTTTTGGCAATGAGTTAAGTCTTTCAACATGGTATTAGAACTTTTAATATGGGTAGAATGTAGAGCCTATTAACAAGAATTAAGCTTGAGTCAACCATTACAAAAAATGACTAGAACTAGTCATTTGGATAGTTAACCCTTACTACTTATAAACTCTTTAATATTTTTATGTTTAGTCAATATGGGATACTCTAACACTCCCCTCAAGTGCAACTAGGACTTGACATCCAATCGTCACTTAAAATAAATTCAGTGGTAACTGAACCGGGCCATTGGGACTGGACATTCAGACAGACAACCAGGAATTTAATAATCCAGACCAAACTTACTCTGATACCATATTAGAATTTTTAATATGGATAGAGTGTAGAGCCCATTAACAAGAATTGGGCTTGGGTCAATCATTGTCAAAATGACTAGAACAAGTCATTTGTATAGTTAACACTTATCACTTATAAACCCATTAACATTTTCATATTTAGTCAATATAGGATACTCTAACAAGCTACGTGTCTTATAATGCCGGCCCAGGACGACAAATTGTATCTTCTTGCTACTTTTTGTGCTTCACCTTTTTAGCATCTCTTTTTATTTTATTTTATTTTAATTTGATTAAAGAAATTATCTCTTACCTTTTCACTCATGTTAAACCATTAGAGAGAGGACTTTGGCCAGCTTGTTATATATAGATCCATGAAAGAAGGTTAATTTCATTTGTATCCTAAAACTAGCTAAGCCAAAAATCCATCTTTCTTTCAACTTTACATTGTATCCATACGAATAGGCATGATTTCCTGGTAATGAAAAGCAAAGGTTTACATACTAGTCCATGTAAGTTTTTTCTACGTAGTTTTAATAACATGATTAAAGTGATATATATGATGAAGATAGGTGAGCATTTGTTTTTTGTTATGATGAAGAAAAAAATCCGTAGTATGCGAAGGAGAGCACCACACAAAACCTACCTTAGAGAGGAAAATGTTGCAAACCCACAGTGCATGATTATATGATCCCGTGATTCCACTCCTCCACATGGCACACAACTAATACTTTCATGCAATATAATATGTTTTTTGATCAAAAATTCATTCGACAATAATATGTTTTGAAGAGTTAGCCATCCAAAGAATTTGACCCCTGAAGTAGCCACTGAACACCAATTTTATTGAAAGAATTCCTTCTCAACAGGTTAGACTATTGTTGGTTGTTTAACAGCTTTACAAAGGAGTAGATTGTGTATTTACTACCCAATATTACTAGCCAATAACTCACAAAGTAATTGCCTTGCATTATATCTCAAATGTCAACACCATAAGATCAACTTCTGAAATACGGAGCCGCATCCTATTTCCTATCTGAAATGCTGCAACTTCTGAGAACTTTTCCTTGTGTCATAAATGATCCAACGTTCTGCATTTAGTGGGTATGAATCCTTGGTTTTATGGTAACTCATAGTGTGCTCCATGAAGTACATTCATATAGGCTTTCTTGTAGATTTTAGGGCCCTAAGTTTCTTTTCTCTTCTGAAAACATGCATCGTCGTATTGAAAATTAAGAGCTTAGGAGAATTCCAAAGACAGATTCTTCAAGCACACACAACAATGGCTTAAGGTATTTTATTTTTCTTCCACATTTATTTTATATGTTATTCTAACATCCATTATTGTTGAATATACGTTAGAATTAGCTTACATTCGGTATTATAGCATTGTTAACCTCTGCCTTGTTGAAGTTTTTCGAAGAATTTCAAAATTTTGAACAAATTTTCAGATTGGAAAATTTTTGATTTAGAGTTTTTTTATATTTTTATTTCGATTAAAGGTAGAAAACTTCTATTAAATGTTTGGAAGTTTTTTTATATTTAAAATATGTGTTTTGTGGTATTTTTTTTCTTGGTTTTGTTTTGTTACACTCATTTTGGTTTTTAATTAAGGAGAAATGTTGCATTGTTTATATGTGTTTAATAACAACATTTGTTGAGATATGTTGTGTGTTTTATGTATGTTTAATAATAAAACCAAATGTTATGTTGTGTTATAATGTCGTCATGATTGTGTTTTTAATAAGAAAAGCAATAGGCACTAATTGGGGCTTGAACCCGCACCCTCATGGGGCGCGTGAGTGAACCGATGCCATCTGAACTGAAGCTCACGTCCTCTGTATGTTAAACTTTGATATTATATTTCTATAAATATTAAACATGTAGCAGATTATTCTATGACTATTATATCTATATTTTGCATTATGAATAACATTATAGATAAAATGTTTTTAGTGATTAATTATCAGGGCTTAGCCACAGCAACCATAATTATATATAAATTATATATTTATGTAATTAATCACATAAAGTGTAGAGACTTTAAATTGTCATTAATTATTTTAGTATAATAAATTTTATCCCATAAGAATTTTTATTATATTTGACTAATTAATTGGGATGAAATATCAAATTATTTTTTAATTTACCTACAAGTATTAGAAATTGGTATATAATTTGATAGTTTTATCATAAGGTTTAGCATAAATTTGTTTACATTAAAAATTTAGCCCACGGGCAATTTCTATTTCGTTTGAATTATGTCATTTAAGGAATGTTTTACATTGGTAATACATACATATAATTTGCTAGCCTCAATTTATTGATAAGTAGCATATATGTTTAATTTATGCAACTATTCAAACTGTTAGTTTTTCTAATACAAGTTGTAAAATTCTCAAATTAGGGGATGAAAACCGTAAGATTTGGAAGGAGAGAATCTTCTTCATATGGGATGGATGGAAATTGATTAAGCTATCAGGAAAGATGAACCACCTAAGGTAACGGAGGCCAGTACTACAGTTGACATTGCTCTTTATGAACGTTGGGAGCGATTTAATTGCCTAAGTGTAATGTTTATTAAAACCAAAATTTTTGCTGGCATTTGTGGTTCCATAGAACAACATGACAATGTTTGTGTTTTATTAAAGGCTGTTGATGAGCAATCCAAGTTGACATTAAGAAGGAATCCAAGTGCTTCTTTCGTAAGAAAAAGGGACACATGAAGAAGGATTGTGTCAAACGTAAGGAATTGTTTGAAAAGAAAGATAATATAATCTCACTAGTTTGTTTTGAATCTAATATGGCTGAAGTTTTTCATGACACATGGTGGATTGATTCTGGTTGTACAATCCATATTACAAATGTGTTGCAGGATTTGCAAATCCAAAGGAAGCCAGTGGGAAATGAGTAGTATATCTTATTCAGAAACAAGATACATTCACGTGTGGCTGTTGGGTTTGCAATTTAATTTTATGTACTGGATTTATTTTAAAACTAGAAAAGATATTGTACCATTTAGATATTCCTTTCATTTTTCAGACAAATCTTTAAAGTTACATTATAAATTTGAAATTGTTGGGAATGGTACATTATTTGATGGTTTTTTCCGTTTTAATTTACAATATAATACCTATTACAATGCAACATATGTTCATGCTGGAACAAAATTTGTGTCATGAATGAAAATTCCTCTTTGTTGCGGCATCAGAGATTATGACATATCTCCATAGAAAGGATTAAAAGATTGGTGACTGACAGAGTACTTTGTACTTTAGGTTTTGTTGATTTTGATACTTGTGTAGACTACATAAAGGAAAAGCAGACTAACGAACTAAAGAAAGGTGCCAAAAGAAGTTCAAAAATATTAGAAATCATACATTCGGATATTTGTAGTCTAAATATAGACTCATATGGTCAAAATACTTCATCTCATTTATAGATGATTATTCACTATATATGTATTTCTACTTGCTTCATAACAAAAATGAAGCACTAGATGCTTTCAAACTATTCAAAGCTAAAGTAAAGAAACAATACGATAAGCAAATTAAGATCATAAGATCTGATAGAGGTGGATGAATATTATAGTAGATATACTAAAGGTGGACAAGCACCTGGTCCATTTGCGAGGTATTTTCAAGAAAATAGGATAGTAGCCTAATAAACTATGTCTGGATCTCCAGACCAAAATTGTGGCAGAAAGAAGAAATCGAATATTATTAGACATGGTATGGAGCATGCTGAGTAGCTCCAAACTTACTAAGTTCTTGTAAACTGAAGCTCTCAAGATGCTTATGTATATATTAAACCAGGTACCAACCAAGGTTGTTCTAAAGATGTCATTTAAGTTATTTAAAGGTTAGAAACCGAGTTTGCAACGTATACACGTTTGGAGATGCCCGTATGAAATAAGAATTTATCATCCATAAGAGAAGAAATTAGACACAAGGACCATGAGTGGGTATTTCATTGGATATGTCGAAAGGTCTAAGAGATATAAGTTCTATTATCCATCATATCACATTAGAATTATGGAATCAAGAAATATAAAATTTCTTGAGAATGACTTGATTAGTGGGAGGGATCAATTTCAAGGTATAGTTTCTGATAATGATCATATGGATACTCAACCTTCCACTTCAAAAAATAAGGTGATTGTCATTCACAATGATCCTTAATTTTAAATAGACATTGTACAACCAACTGTTGAAATTTAACAGCCTACTATAAACATAAATGACAATTAAGAAATTCCACAAGTTGCTAATAATCTAGTAGATCCAGTTATTCAAGAATTACCTAACAATGTTTAGCAACCAGTTGAACAACAAACTCTACAGAGGGATGTTGAAGCAACATTAAGGAGATCTACTAAAATAAGAAAATCAACTATTACTAGTGATTAGGTTGTATATCTACAAGAATCTGACTATAATATAGGAGCCGAGAATGATCCTAAAACCTTTCACAAGCCATGAGTTGCAATGAATTAAATTTATGGTACGATGCCATAAAGGAAGAAATGGCTTCTATGAAGAATAACGATGTTTGGGATCTTGTTGAGTTGCCTAAAGGGGAAAAACCCATAGGCTGCAAATGAGTATTTAAGACAAAGAAAGACTCATTAAGCAACAATGAGAAATACAAGGTAAAACTCGTAACTCAAGGATTCACTCAAAAGGAAGGAATCGATTAAACATATACATTTTCTCTTATTTCTAAAAAGGATTCACTTCGTATAATTTTGGCATTGGTTGCTCACTTTGACTTGGAATTGCATCAAATAGATGTTAAAATGACTTTCTTAAATGGTGACCTAAAGAAAGAGGTTTACTTGAAACAACCAGAAGGATTTTCCTCTAATAATGGTGAGCTTTTTGTTTGCATGCTTAAAAGATCCATATATGGATTGAAGCAACATGTTGCCAGTGGTATATGAAATTCCATAATATTATCTCATCATTTGGTTTTGCAGAAATATCATGGATCAATGTATATACCAGAAGGTTAGTGGGAGTAAATTTTGTTTTCTTGTACTATAGGTGGATCACTTATTACTTGCAACCAATGATAGGAATTGATTACATTATGTGAAACAATTTCTCTCTAAAAATTTTGAAATGAAAGATATGGCTGATGTGTCTTTTATCATTGGAATTAAGATTCATCTATATAGATTTTGTGAAATTTTGGATTTGTCTCAAGAAACCTATATTAATAAAATTTTAAAGAGATTTCAAATGAAATATTGTTCACCTAGTGTAGCTCCCATTGTGAAAGGGGATAGGTTCAATTTAGACCAATGCCCTAAAAATGATTTTGCAATGGAACAAATGAAAATCATTCCATATGCTTCTGCAATCAAAAATCTGATGTAAGGTCATGTATGTACAATACTTAACATTGCATTTGTTGTTGGAATACTATGCAAATATCATAGTAACCTAAGATTAGATCATTGAGAGCTACAAAGAAAGTATTGAGGTACCTTCAAGGGACCAAAGATTACATGCTTACGTATAGACGAATTGACAAATTGGAGGTGATAGGGAACTCAAATTCAGATTTTGTTGGGTATGTTGATTCACGGAAATCAACATCAGGTTATATCTTCATGTTTGCTAATGGAGTCATATCTTGGAGGAGTGCCAAGTAATCTTTAACTGCTACTTCCACCATGGAGGTTGAGTTTGTTCTTTGTTTTTAGGCTACATCACATGGTGTATGGCTAAAGAGTTTCATATATAGGCTTAGACTCATGAATTCCATTTCTCGGCCATTGAAAATCTATTGTGACAATTCAGCTGCTGTTTTTCTAGCTAAAAACAATAAGAGCAATAGTCAAAGTAAACACATCAATATCAAGTTTTTATCTATAAAGGAACCTATTAAGGACAAGAAAGTGGTCATTGAACATATTAGCACTGAATTGATGATAACTGATCCTTTAAGAAAAAGCATGCCACCAATAATGTTCAAGGATCATGTTGTTATAATGGGATTGAGTTCGATTATTTAGTTTTCATTGTATAGACAATGTTGTTTTCATGAAACTTCTATAATATTTTCTCTATTATGGTGCACATTATTGAATTTTGAGAAAATTGATTAGTTTGGATCTCGAATAAACATAGGATTTATTCATTAAGTAATATTACCAAATTCAGATGATACAATTATAGTATATTGTAATATATGGAAGATAATACTCAATTACTAGAGAACCTATCGTCATGATTCTTATATCATATTTGGATCGGTTTAGGATTTGATACCAAGTTAAACGTATGAATTAAGTGGGGGAATATGAGAACTTTCCTCTTCTTGTGTCATAAATGGTCCAATATTATGCATTTAGTGGGTATGAATTCTTGGTTTTATAGCAACGGCGTGCTCTCTTTCTACCTCTTTACTAAATGTATTATCTCCGAAGCTACCATAGAACATTCAAGAATGATTCTATTGGTCATAAAAGCATGTTAATTCTTTGCAATAACATCTGAAAGCGCAACCCTTAGCCGAAATGACAGCACCTTAGAAATTAACTTTATATATCCCATTTACCAAACCGAATAGGCCTAAAGTCCTTCATATTGAAAGAATCTATCTGTCTGGTGGAAGTCAACAAAAAGTACTTGATCACATGCCAAGCTCTTTTATAGGAAAAGAAATTAGAGCCATCTTTTATTTTCACCACATGAATTTAATACATGGAAAAATTCATTCTCCTTAAAAGTAATTGATATTTCAGCTGCTTGTCTGGAAGAGAGAGCTTTGAATTATAGGTGAACAATATTACTCCTTCCTATTCAAAATAAGAGTCGATTTAGAGGGATTTTAATTATTCAAAATAAGTGTCGTTCGTGACTTTTCATGCATGTTTATGATTTTATTTCCAAAATTATCCTTTAGCTTCCCTCACATCTTAATTACACAGATTATATTTTCAAGGCACTTCAACATGCAATTAATAAGGGTATATCAAACATTTCATTAACTTTCTTAATAATTGCGCATTCCTCTAAAATAACTTTTATTTTGGATAGGAGGGAGTATAATGTATATGCTCTTACAGAGTGGGTTTAAAAAGATTCCGTAATTCCAATTAGCTCGAATTTGTTGCTTGACTTTGAATTGTTAATTTAAAGAATAATTTATTCAAATTATGTGATTTATCTGGTGTACATCCAAAATAACGTTGAATTATGCCAAAAAAAGTAACAAAAAGTAGGGTTAATTATTAAAAAAACTCAAACTTTTGTCAATTATTTAATTATAGTCAAAACTTTAAAAAGTACCAATAAAATGTTTAGACTTATAATTTTTTTCAATTTAAACCCAAACTTTAAGGCTGGCAACAAAATGCTCAAACTTTCAATTTTCTTCAATTATAATAGTTTGAGGCGTCAGAAGAATAAACAGAAAACAAATGGTTAAGGGCATCGAGAGGATAACATATAACGTCTATAGCGTACTACACTAGTAAGCTCTTCATTTTTAGTTCGCTTTTCTGATGCCCTTAACGTGAGAGCATCGGAGCTACATAATATAAAAATTGAAGGGTGAAGGCGTTAAAAGAACAAATTGGAAATGAAGGCAAAAACTGAATTTAAAGTGCAAGGTCGTTGGGACTGCGTAATATGATTTCAGTCATTTTAAAACAATGACGTCGTTTTAATTATGTGATTAAACGGCGACGCTTTATTAATTTTTATTTGTTGTGTTAATTTTGATTGACTTGTATTAATAGTTAAGGTTTCAAAAACACGTGATAAGTCACGTCAATGAACTTAATGGAAACACTAACTTCGGGCCAAAATTGAAAATTTGAGCATTTTATTACTGCTTTTTGAAATTCAATCTACAATTCAAAGTTTTAGCATTTTATTGCTACTTTTAAAAATTAGAATTATAATTGAAAATTTGACAAAATTTTGGACTTTTGTTAATTAACCCTACAAAGTATAATGTAGCTTCCCTATTACAAAAAACCGAAAAAGAGAAGCCTAAGTGTAATGTATAGGTATCCACTTTCATAATTCTGTGAATTTAAAGAAGTGATATTAGTTGGGGAAGACAACGGAGGAAAAAGGGCAAGGAAACAAATGTTGCCGCCCACCTGCTATGAATGCTATGCTATGAGATGCTTACTCAACCTCTCTTTCAACCTTTGGAGTTGGAAGTCTTTTAGGGACTAGAAATTTCAACCACTCGAGGTGAAAGGCTCCCAAAAGGACATGACATTATAGGAAAATGCTTATTATTTTTTAGCCTGTACCTTATGTTCACTGCAAAAAAGGAAAAGGAAAGCTAAAAGAATAGCTATTCAAAGATGCCCCAATGTGTCAGATAGGGGTGATAGCTCCAACCTAAACTAAAAGCTTATTGATTAGTCCTTGTAACATTGAATCATTACCAAAGACTAGGTATGTGTATAGGGTAAGCAAAATATGTCCAAATCTGAAAAACAAAATCAGTATTACCATAACTCAGATTGACGAGCACACGACTATTGGCACAAAAATTACAGATAGCTTTAGCTGTTCTTGCCTTGGCAATTCATCATTCCAAGTAAAAGAGAATTCAGGCTGCAAAAGAATGCATTTGACAAATGGCTAAACATCTACAAGAGAAAAAAGAAAATGAAAAATCTCCGGCAAAGCTATTTACACTGAAAGGAAAATGAGATAAAAAAGAAAAAGACAGAAAATACAAATGTATTGGCATGTATGCTCTTCCTAAAAATGCAATTTGCAGCTGTATAGTTGTAACAGTATTTACTTGTTAGAACAATGGAATTCAATTTCCAGACATCTTGATGGTGCACTTTTGCTTTCAACAGAATGTACTCCCCAGCTACTGCTCCGAGCGTTAATAGCCGATCAATTTGGATTGTTACTTTCGCAAAAGAGTCTATTAATGGATCAGAAGTGATTTGTTTGAGCAACAGTTCATCAAAAATTTAAGCACAAAACATCAAACATTTGCCAAGTTCAATCCTTCCTCCTATCACTCATCCATCCCTTTTATTCTTTTTTCTGGACTTTCTTTTTGTTCCTTTCTTTATGAAAAAGAATTCCGGTTAAATTACCTTTCCCATTTTGCTTTTACTTCTGCAAGAAATATGTAGTTTCTGGCCTTTTAGAGGACTCTCAAAGGTCCAAGCAAATCTCTCATCCCACTCTGGATTAGGACCAGTTCACACAACCTGAGAAGTTAACAGGCATAGGTCAGCACAGCAAAAACTTGCGAACATTACAAAGCTGATAACACTTTTTGAGTTTCAACCTTGATTGAAGGTTCTTCACTTATTGGGGATATCTCTTGCTCTCCCTGATCTTGAATTTCCCTTAATTCTTTACGATAACTCTGCGGATCTTTACTAACAACTTTGTCTAAATAGCCTGATTGATATGCTAAAAGAGCTACTCCAGCAACAACAGCACTTCCCACCACAATAACACTATTCAAATTACTCTCCCCCCCTCAGTTGTTTGGCTATCAGAAACAGGTTTTGGTGATCCATGTCCTCTGGAGGTAAGTTGAAAATTGCTTCTTACGCCCCAAATCAAGAACAAACTAAATGTTAGTGTCACCAAATACCAACCCCAGAAGCTAATAACAACATATTCACATCCTCTGGAAAACAACAAAACCATTTTCTTTCATCTTATCTTACTTCCAATTCATCAAACAACCCAAGATCCAAACTAAAAGAAACCCAAAAACTCGAAATAAAGAATAATGTTACAGTACGTTTCAAAGATAAACTATGCGGTCAAATAGGAGTGTGATCCATGAACACGCGCTACAAATACACACCTGATATGTGGGCTGCCTCGGGATTCTCTTAATTGATCGACGAGACGCAAACTCCAAAACCGACCTGAAAATCCGCGGAAAAAAGAGAAAATTAAGTTCCAACAATGCCCGTTAACGCTGAATTGCATACAAGTGACAATAAATAGAAGAGTGCGTGTACCTTCTAAGCATTGATTTGAGTGAAAGCTTTGATTTTTGGTACGGGAGGATATGGGTTACGATTGGAGCTTCGATGTTTGATAAAATGACTAATAGAGAGTGGCCGATGAAACAGTTCCGTCCCCACGAGGGAACTAAAACGGTCCAGATCTCGCGCCTCTCCGGTTTACTATCATAGTTTGTTATTAAAATTATTATTTTAATAATATATTAAATTTGTTTAGATTTAAAATTAAAAAGGCCAAACTATGATCTCAAAACCTATATATGAGCTTAAGACGAGCTAGCATAGTCAGCGTGCTTCTTCTTCTTCTTCTTCATCGTCTTCTTCTACTAAACGCAGAAGATGGGTCACAACAAAACCAGAAAATTCAAGACACACCACTCAAATCGTGGGCAATCGAGTAGGACCAACGTGCTTGACAGGTGAGTCGTAAGATTCTTCTTTTTCTTCAGAATTTTAAATTCAATTTTGTGGTTTTCACTGAGCTATAAGTTCGTGGAATTGGTTGTTGCAGGGAAGATGAATCTCTCCCCAATGATCAAGGTACCGATTCTTCAATCTTCTTACTGGGTTGTATATGGGGTATCGGTGTTTTAGTGATATGTGTTTACCAGATGTTTGATGTATTGTTGCAATGGCGATGAGTTTATAGTTTTTACTTATAAGAGTTGCGTTTTATTTGCGATGATTATGCAGCTCCGGAAGAGGAAATAACAGCTCCGAAAATTCAGCTTGCTATGTGGGTACGAGGAAATTTTCATACTTATGATAGTTTGTTAACATTTTCTATTTAGTTATTGAAGTGATATGAATTTATGCCCCTTTAGTTCGGTTCAAATGTTTAGCATGCAGCTGAAAGGGTATCTTGTTTTGTTTCAGGATTTTGGACAATGTGACTCAAAAAGGTGCACGGGGCGCAAACTTTCAAGATTTGGTTTGTTGAAAGAAAGTATCTGCTATATATATCTTTTATATATAGCTGCGAGTGTTTATTGTGCATCTTCTGTTGACCTGAATGTGTTAGTTTGCTTGTCTCGTGTGTGAATCATTTTATTCGGGCAATTGGGGAACATCATACTTGAATAAAGAGTAGTATGCATGCCATGATAGCATCTTTTTATCATTGGATTTTACCATTTGAAGATGTCATTCATGATGTAAAAATCATCATTTGTCTTTCCTTTCTTTAATTACAAGCTGAAGAGAGAGTGAAACTGTGATTGCAGTGGCAGATCCAATTTTAGAGCAAGAAAGATATCCCTTTTGATAAATAAGAAATTTAAGGAAATATCCATTTTAGGCAAACATTTGCTACTCTGAAAGTTGAGATTGCAGGGGTCAATTAGCAGGTTTGAAAATCCAAACAAAGTCCTTTATTCACTTATCTATGTGACAAAGGGTCTACTGGATAAACTCACCTATGCTCTATGCATTTAAAGCTTTTCTTCTTGTGTGAAGATTATTTCACACTTCATGCCAACAATCTTAAAATGTTTTATGCAGGGGTTGCGGGTTGGTAGTGGTTTTGGAGGTGTTGTCTTAAGGTAATAGAACTATCCTTTTGTTGTTCTTATAACTTGTTGTCGTGACTCAGTCTTATGATAGTGTAACAGATGTCATTTGATGGGAATCATAGGATAAAAAGGGATAGACGGCTTTTCAGAGTACTTGGCATCTATCTCTGGATTTATATTGAATCAATCTGCTAGGCATGCTTGAGCTCAAGCAAATGCAATCACATAGTATAAAGAACTTCTCTGGGATTTGTATGAGACGAAATTTATTTTGGTTGACAACCAATTGCTTGCTTGCAGGGTTTAACAATAGCTTTAATTTTATGCCATAAGTATTTAAGTGCTACATTCATTTGAACTTTTGAGAAATTCATAACACTGGGTAATTGCCACTGTTTTGTTGTGTTGTGTATGAAATTCCACTATGGTCTGAGTAGGGATTTTCTATTCCTCATATTGACACTAGGGTATCTCTGATGGCAGTCCTGTTGGAACCCAGTGTGTCTCTAAAGAAGATTATAGCTTGCTGAAGAGGAAAGGATTAGCTGTTGTTGATTGCTCGTGGGCGCGTTTGGGAGATGTACCTTTTGTGAAGCTGCGTTGTGCTGCTCCTCGGTTATGTATGAATTTAAATTCTCTTAAGATCATATGTGGTGGGAGTATCACAGGTTTCAAATGTGTCAATGCTATTTCACTTCCATGTTGTGAAAATAATTTTTTTCCTTACCCCTCATTACTTTTTTTGGTTGATGTTGTAATCTAGTGCTTGATAAAACGTGAAAAGCAAAAAGAAAAAGTACTAAAAAATATATATAAATCATATCATTTAGATGTATCTTAAGTGTTGTGGTAATGCCTTCATATTTCTTTGTTCCATTGAAACTGTGCTATTGTTCTATACTATCTTCAGTAAACAGCAGTCATTATCTGTTCTTTTTGGTATTGGATGGAATAATACATGACAGGTATGAAGCAAATAGGAAATGGTGCATGCAGTTATGTATGATGATGGCTGGTGGCTCAAGAATGAAAAACTGATACCACTTTTAACCCATAAAAATCACATATTTGAATCTTAGAAAGGACAGCTTATGTTTGAGGGAAAAGCATTATGTACATTGACCTAGCGAGTACCGTCTTCAGAGTTATATTTTCTTTTGAAATTGCAACGTGCTACTATGAAAGAATGGAAGATTTTCAAACTATTGGTGATTGTCGGATTGATTTCATGCTCTTTCGATATTCATTTGCAAACTAATTTTCATCCTTAAACTGTTAGTTTTAACTACCAGTGCACTGATTGTGCTTTCATAATCTTTCAGTGCCTTAACTTGTTAATCTTTAGTGGCATACATTTCATAATAGCTTTCTTGTGAACTCTTTTGTCTTTAGTTCTTGCATTTTGATTCATTTTATACTTTTGGCATTAGACTAATTTCAGTATCATTATATTTGCAACTGATCAATAGAGCATGAATTTTTTTTTTTTTGCATGAACATAAACTGCTTGTTGCTCTGGGTTTTAATTTCGGTTGTTGGGAGTGGCATCTAACTTAAATTGCCTGATTCTTGCAAATTTAGGGTTTACCGAGTGATTGCTTTCTTTGGGCTGTCTCTGTTAGTTTGACAATATGGTTTGAAATGCAGTACCATGGCTTGTAGCAGCAAATCCAGTAAATTATGGTCGGCCGTGTGAGCTATCTTGTGTTGAGGCATTATCTGCAGCCTTAGTTATATGGTACCTGTCTAACCATCCCTGAATCTTACTATTCAACTAATTCCATTTTGAACTTCTTTTTAGTAGTTTTATATTTCTTCCCTTTTGCCTTTTTAAAAAATGATTAATGACTAACCAGAGGCCATTGAACATGTCATTTGGTCTTTAGTAGAGCCATTTTTTACTGCTAGATGTGTATATAAGTGAAGCTATGATTGATCTCTATGTTGGAAGTTCTTGGTATAGCTGCATAACAACTATAACTGCTGTTGGTCAGAAATATTTAGCATAGGATGAGGGTGTCTTCAAAACCCAAGTCCGTCCCAAATTTTCTTCCTTAACTCCCTTTGCAGTTATCTGAACTGTTTCCCCAAGTTCTCTAAAAGAGCAAACTCAAAGAGAAACAAATTGAATGATTTCAACTGCGTTTGATGTCCATGCTATTATATTGTAATGATGAACTATATTGCTATTGCTATGTCAGTTTTTTCAAGTGTTGCTGTTAGTCTCATAGTTTCGCTTAGATCTCCTCCTCTGTGCTGTTATTCTTTAATATTATTTTGTCAAGTATTCACACTAATAAAGTAAAGCAAATTATATGTTCTTTAACATTTATATGGACAGTGGGGAAGATGAAGGTGCAAATCTGTTGCTGGGCAAGTTCAAATGGGGTCATGCTTTCCTGTCCCTCAACCGGTACCTTCCATATTTCTATGTTGTTTAGCCTTTGCAGCATGTAACATGAAAGGGTTTGTCTGAAACTTCAAATTAAGTTCCAAAATTCTCTCTCTTTGAAGTTCGTAACATGAGAGGATTTTCTAAGAACTCCAATTAGTGTTCAATACTTCAAGATTTTCTTGGATTCTCATGTATTTTTCTGTTGTATTTCTATGAATTGTTGAATTGAGAATTATTCTCTGGTTTTTGGCAAATAAATTTTAAAGAAGAAAAAATTGTTGTGGAATTTTAGCAAAATGACTGAGCTTAATGACTGAGCTTCTACCCTGCCTTATTTTGTCTGCTGAGGCACAGAATTTGGGTTGGAGCACCCTATTCCCATTAGGGTGTTCCAACCCTGTTCTACTTAATCTGGTCTACACATTTGTGTGGGCTTTACGTAAATGTGTGGATGAGATTTAATGGAACGGGGTTAGAACTGGTTAACTGGAACAGAGGATCTGATCCCGAAAATTTGTTCATTGCATTTTATTTGTTACCATTAACAATCTTGTTGGTTTATGACCTTACAAACTGCTGCTTCCGGATTATTATTGTTTTTAACTTTTCAGAAATGAAATGCATCACATCTTCTGTTGAATTCTTTTATTTCTATTGCAATTCTTTTTGTGTTCATAATGTAAATAGTTCAAACTCTTCTTCGTCTTGATCATGTTGTTCATATGTATGCAGGCAACTTCTCAAGGCATACTCTGATTGTCAAAATAGTGCTGATATTATTTCTGTCCAAAACGCTTGGCTTTCTCAACAAAACCAGGTTCCAAAGTGTGTCCCAGAAGTTGAAGGTGCAGTACTTTTGCTTTAGTGAAACCAAATCTCTCCTCCACTCCATAAAGTCGTGGGCTCGATAAGCAAATTAACGAGATACAAGTGTTTGCATTCGGTTAATCTTTTTAATTCCTTGTCAAAATTTTTCATTTATGTGAAATCATACCATTTTTTTTTCTTGAACATAAAGTAGTTGTTTAAGCTTGTATCGGTTAGCAGATGACAATACTATCCATGTCAGTTCATCATGTCTTGTTTCTTTCACAACTATTATGCTTTCAGTATGGAAATCGTGTTGCTAGTCGATATCTTGTTACTTTTTCCTCAATTCATAAAGATCGGTGTTAACCTTTCTATTGTGCAAGTTGATTTTTGATTCTCACTTATCAAGCTTTTCTGGTGATGTCCAGAGTATCTGACCGTCGTTTCTTCTCTGCTTTCCTACATTGAGCTATAACCAGTTAGATGAAAATCATCCCAGTATTTCCCTGATATTAACCTCTTTTGGGCAGCCACAGAAAGAGAAACAAGTGAAGATGAAGGTTCTTCTACAAATTCTGAAGACGGGCTTCCGCCACTTGAAAGGAACATGAATCATTTGAACTTTCGAGAAAGTGACGACGAAAGCGAGTAGCTATAATCTTGTCTTATGTTTGAGTACATGGTGACACGGCAGCAGGAGTTCACAACTTACAGCTATAACGAATATACAGAGAGCAGCCAACACCATACTGGTTTACAGTTCTGGAAACTGCATGTAAATATATGACCTGAAGTGGGATGTTTTATTGATATTTTGACCAAGGTTTTAGCTCTTCAAATTTAGAATCTATTTCACTCTTGTTGTAGGCCTCTCTAGATCATGCTTATAAACTCTGATGACTGGAATTTTATGTTTCTTACTTCTGGGCTATTGTAGTTCTTAATAGCAAAAGCCAAGGTAAGCACAGGAAGCCAATATGGTATGTACTTTCTCACTATGGTACATTTCCTTTGATCAGATGCTTCAAAATTAAGACTTTTGGAATCTTATGTATGCATTAAGCAGACTTTTAAGGGATACAAAAGACTTTGGAACGAATACCTTCTTCTTTTTGTGCTTAAGGTACCAATAAGCTGTGCTAGTTCGGCTTAAAATCTAATCTAGTTTTGAAGAGATAGGCCTAAGCCTGAGTTTGATTAATTGGATTCGGGTTGGATTAAGTTGAGTCATGACAAGTTATGAATTAGATCTGATTAGATTAAGTTGAGTCGTGACAAGTTTTGTATTAGATCTCAAGTTTGATCAAATTGAATTTTACTTATTGATTTCAACCAATTAGATCTTTTTTCCAAGCTATTAATCACCCTAACCCCTAAGGGCTAATTATCTATTCATGGTTCATTCATACAATGAAACATTAATTTCCTGGGAATATTAAAAAGACTCTAAAATTAGAAACAATTTTTTTATTATATAAAAATAAAGTTGCATATTATCAAATCTTTTTAGACTTCGCTTTGTTACAAAAGTCCGGACTTTGCGACGATGATGATAAAAAAAGCTTCTAAAACTTCGTTAGATATCCAGAGTTGAGACACACAGGTGTTGTAAGGGTATTTTGGGCATTCTGGAGAGGAAAATCTGCAATGCAAATTCGTCATCCACTCTTTTAAGTTTTATCGGTCGTGCAGACACTAATTTACCACCACACCCTCCCCAAAACCCTAACCCCCAAATTACAAATGATAAAGCTAATATTTTTCTCCTCCTTGATTTTTCTCTATCGAAATTAGGGAAAAAAATAAATTTCTTTCTCTGGGCTTTCGTCTTTATTGAAAGAAACCATCTTCCGTTTACTTTTTCTCACTCTTTCTCTGTCGTTTGTTTGTTTCTATTGTTTTCCAGGAAAATAAAACTTGCGTTTTTGGTTTTTGAATTCGGGGGGTCTTTTTTGGAGCTGTCAAATAATTATCTGTTTGGGACGGTTTTTTGTTTTGTGATTTGTTTTCTCCGTGGCATTTGGTTCATCGATCTCTAATGGCCGGTTTTGTGTTGTGAAATTTAGGGTTTCGCACTATTTGTTCTTCTAACTTTTTTTCTCCTTGCGTGAGCCTCCTGGAATCGAACTCAGAGAGGTATTGCTTTTTTAGTTTTAATATTAATTTCATTCTGGATTTTGCTGTGCGCTGTTTCTACTCATTGTTCTTTTTTATTTTTTGCATGTTTGGGTGTTTTACGAATTTGGGTTGTATGAAAACTGAGCTGCTTGTTACTCAGCTAGCATTTTGTTTATATTTTTAATCTCCTTCGGATTTGGAATACTACTCTGATTTATCTACATTGAAGCTGTTTTATATACAAATTTAAAAGAGAGAAGGGGACGTTTTTCAAATGTGAACTGTAAGTGCGTCGATCACTTTGAAATGGTTAAACGAAACTAACACGAACAAAGAAGAAGGATCTTTCTTTCTGGGAAAAGCATTTTGTGGTTTTCTGATAAATCAGATGGAACATTTTAGGAAGCTCGTGTGCTTTTGAGCAGGATGTGATGATTTTTCAGTGTTAAAGCAGGTTCTTTTGTTTTTTGTTTCGTTTCTGATACATGGGGAAAAGAAAAAAGAAACAATTCACATTTTGTGAGTGGGTTTATGAAATTCTCCTCCACTCTTCACTTCTAAAGATGCTTTTGATGATGTTGTTTTCAATTTCTTCATTTTTGCACCTTTCACATTCCTCTTGGAAAAACGTAGTTGTTTAAACAGCTCATTAACTTATCTTCCCTGTAAGAATGCTTTGTAATTTGGTTGCGATTTTGTGCTGTGACCTTTCTTTCGTTAATTGCTTTTTGTGCATGTCATTTTATTCCTTCACCTCTGGTTATCAGAAGCAGCTCTGTTTTTTAGCTACCTAGATGGGTGAGTGGAAAGTGATTGATTTCCACTCTTTTCCTTTATCTTCCTATTTTCTGAAGAGTCTGTATGGTTTGGATGCTTTCTGTAAGTAGCTAATTTTGAGTCAAATTTATGTTTTTAGGTTGTGAATGTGATATTAGTTTGAAAAGATGTCATCTCGATACCCGGTACTTGGAAATCGACCAATAGATCAATGGAAGGTTACAGAGTTGAAAGAGGAGCTGAAAAGGAGGAAATTAACAACTAAAGGTTTGAAGGATGATCTAATAAAACGCTTGGATGAAGCCCTTCATGTTGAGAGGGAAAATGCTATGAAGGATGCAAATAATGGGATAAATTTTGAGTCCCATCCTGTAATTGTAGATCAATCGGAATCAGTTTCTGTTGTTAGTAAGAAAGTTGATGGGGTTGGTGATGCCTACAAAAAGGAGGAGATGTGGCTATAAAAATCTAAAAGCAATGGTTGATGATCCGATTGATACCGAACAAGGTGTCGGATGAC
>JANITX010000212.1:2782944-2792946 GCA_027564395.1 Erythroxylum ulei | reverse complement strand
ATTGACATCAATGATAGCTTAGAAACCATGGATCATGGAATAGTTCAAGAAGATATCGTATGTGAAGGAGAGCTCAGACCTAACACAAGTACAGTTGAGACCAGTGTTACGGTTGCGGAGAATGTGGGTTCTGAAGTGGCTGTGGACACTAGCATTGCAATTAAAGAGAAGGTGGTTTCTGATGTGGAGATGAGTGGGCAAATTGCACAAGGTACTGGAACACAGGAAATTTTGGGGATTGATGATTCAAAGCCCCAGCTGGAGAATGTGGATACAAAGATCCAGCTGGAGGATGAGAATTTGAAGTCCCAGATGGAAAAAGAGTTTTCGAAGTCCCCACTAGATATTGAGGATTTGAAGCCTGAATGCGAGGATGTCATGCTTGACCCTTCTGCAATGGGAAACCAGGTATCTGAGGTCAGCCCTAATTTAGGGTTTCAAGTAAAATCTGATTCTATTTCTACTGATTCTCTGTCAATTAATGAAAAGATAGAACTTAAGGATAATATAAATGCTGATAATGTCAAATTAGAACTAGATGTTGTTAAACCAGAAATTGCCAAACCGTTATCAGATAATGTTGTCCCTGTTGGTGGTGAATCACATCCAATGGATGTTGAAGAGCCACAAGAGAATCCACCATCTTTTGATGAGAAAGATACCATCAGTGGTGCAAATGCAGATATGAACAAGAAAAATGATAGCATAGAAATCATAGATTCAGAAAAGTTAAATTTGGACAGAAGTTCTTGTGATGACTCTTTGGAGGATGATGTACTGGAGAGTAAGCCAATTGATTCAAAGTATGATCCTGATGAAGTTGGAGACAAGACTGAGAAAAATGAAGTGATTACTGGGATGGACAAAAATCTTGCTGAAGGTGTTGGAAATGACTTATGTACTGGGCAAAAAGAAGTACATGACGATGGCAACATTCTCTCTCCTGCACCACTGGAGAAAAGAAAATTTAATGGTGAGCTATGCGTTCTTGATTTCTCTCTGGCACCTTATTGACCCTGACAGATTTTGTTAATATATATCCTCTGCTTTATTGACATTCTTTTTCTCTCAATTTGCTTACAGTTTTACTTTTGTTGCAAAATGAATTGTGCGATATCAACCAATGGTCTTGAAATTCTTTCATGATCGGTGATCCACTGGAAAAGGGGAATGTTGATCTTTTTAGTGGCAGATATTTTGTGTGATTCATATAATTTTAGATGGTACCAATAGCATTATACATTGAGTCTAATGTGAGCTATAAGTGCTTATTGCCATGGAGATAATTTCTATTGTTCTATGGAGAGACAGAGCATTTTATTCCGGTTGACACACAGCAAATCTTTTTAAGCTAATTCTATTTGCAATTTCAAGCATTTAAGTTATACTAGAATTTACCATACTTTTTCTCGTTACTTATATGGTCTCTTGATTTTGGTTGTTCATATTGTTCCAAGTAATCTGGAGTTGTCACCAGGTACTTTGTTTGACTGAATGTCATTTATAGGTAAAGAAAATGTTGGAAATGAGCCTTTAAAGAGGCAGCGCAGGTGGAATTCTGAGAGCATCAAGACTTCTGAAACAGAAACTGCTGATGTTGCACCCACCATTACGCCTAAAGATGCAGTTCAGTCTGCAGCTACGAGAGGAAACTTCTCTCGATCTAACTCTTCAGTTAGTGATGATACACCCACGGAGCGAGTTGGTAAGTTGTTATTTTTCACATTGTAATAAACTTTAGTGGCAGTTCTTTTAATAGCTAGTAATGCCTTGCTCTATGTCTTTTGTTTTTCAGTTCCACCATCGCAAAACCCTCCAACAAATTCTCTCAAGATTGATCGATTTCTTCGGCCTTTCACCATTAAAGCTGTCCAAGAACTTCTAGGAAAAACTGGGACTTTCACCAGTTTTTGGATGGATCAGATTAAAACCCATTGCTATGTTACTGTAAGATCTCTCTCCGTCACTTTGTCTCTGCAATTACTTGTGGCAGTGTGGTAAATTTATGGAATCAGCACATTTGACCTTTTCTCTGTAATGACACTTGTGAGAGTGCAAATTTTCTTGGAGAGACTGTACGTTGCTTTGAACTTGTCATTGATATAAGAAATTATGTGATCCAGTATTCTTCTGTGGACGAAGCCATAGAAACTCGAAATGCTGTATACAACCTACAATGGCCACCCAATGGTGGACGCCTTCTGGTGGCTGAGTTTGCTGACGCTCAAGAAGTAAAGATGCGTGTGGAAGCTCCTCAGTCTCAGACTACAGCTGTTACACCTAGTGCTCCTGCTGCTCCATCAACTTTGCAGGCCCAGCCCTCACCGCGCCAGGTTTCCAGGCAGCAGCCTCTACCGCATTCTCCTCTTCCACCGCCACCACCACTATCTAACCCACCAAGTGCCAAGGAAAGGCTTGCTCGTCCACCACCCCCATCACTCAAGAAGCAGGAGCCTCCAATTGTTACCCTGGATGACCTCTTTCAGAAGACCAAAGCCACCCCTCGAATCTACTATCTTCCATTGTCAGAAGAGCAGGTTGCAGCAAAGCTTGCGGAGCGTGATGGAAACATCAAGCAGTAGGGATCAGGCTATTACTTACCTACGAGGCTGCTCTTAGGAATTTGTTATGGTTGTCCAGTTTGTTAGATAATGATATAGATTAGTATCACATAATTGCGTCTTTGCAGGTATGCAGGTGTTGCTTCTAGGAGGGAATTGGTCCAGCCAAGCCAAGAGATGGTCTATAGTGAATCTAGGTCTTTGACGACGGGGTTATATTATGGCTTTAAGTTTTCTTTAGCAAAAACCATATTTGCACCCAGAGCTCTATATCTCACTAAATTCTCCATTTGTGTGTACATATTTTTCTTACAAATTGCAGAACATAGAACTTTTCCTGGCTTAAATTGGTGGAACATGTTGCTTTTTTTCCAGGCATGCTCAAATCTGTATGCGAGTTTGATAATCTGCAAAAGATGCTTATTTAAAAATCTTCTGATCAAAGTTGAAAAGTGATTAATTTTTAGGAACAGATCAAATCAAGTGCAATATTACAAAATATGATTGCAATTTGAATAATAAAGTCATGATCTTTATGTTTTTCTTATCAATTATCATCAAGAACTCCAGGTACGATTCATGGTTATTTAGTTTTATGCCCTCTAGTAGATTCTGCGGCTGAGACAAGTGTCAGACATTGGACAGACAGACATTAAACTGTAAAATATAACAAATTAGGTTAGAATGATATTTTCTCTATGTAACATTAACAGCGCCGTATTTAGCCAATAGAGACTTTTGATGTTTCATGGTCTGCCCAATTTTGACCGGACCTCTTTAACCTCCTTTGGCTCTGCTGCTTCTCTCTCTGCCACTTCTCTGACTAAAGACACGTTCTTTCTTGGATACGCGTCTCTTTCCCAAAACTTTCTCTTCTTGGGTTTCTCAAATTTCATAAAGCCCAGCTCGTTGATTCGCATTGCTTGTCTATCAATCTGTTTCTAGCTTTCTGCTACCCTTCACACCGTCGTTTTGGTTTTTTTTTTTTTTTTTTCTCACCTTTCAAATTTCAGGATTTGGTCTCGTGAGAGCTGTTGTTTATGTGTTCAATTAGGGTTTGTCCCTTCCCTGCATTTGTTCCGAATTCAGTTGATTACCTTCTTCTAGGGGGTAATTAGTATTGTCAGACAGTTGCTGGCATCTGTTTCAGGGCAAAAGCTCACATCTTTGGATCAATTTCAGTTGGCTTCAGGAGTTGTCATGATTACTAGTTCTTTCTCTCAATTGGGTACTTGAAGATTCAGGAGTTGTTTTTTAGGTTTGGCTCTTAGTTGGTGATTGGTTTGTTGCTTGGCACGCGAGGGGAATTCTTGAGGTGGGATGAATAGTTTATTCAGTGAACAGATACTTGCAGACAAGCTTTCTAAGCTCAACAGCACTCAGCAATGTATTGAAAGTATCCTTTCTGCGTTTTTCCATTTTCAGTTGTTCCGAAATATGGGATTTTATCATTTGCATTTCTTTAATTTTAACTAGTATTTTTCTCCTCCGTTGCATTTAAAATAAAAATTAGTGTTCTGTGTTGTTTTATGTTGATTGTAGTCGTAGCACAACTGTAACAAACGATTGTGGTTGGTATGCCATTATAATGTTAGAAACTACTAAGAACTTATTGTACTTCTGGTGGCTGATTTAGCAATTACTACTGAGTTCATATTATGTTTCCCTACTGTTTGTCATTAATTATTTTTTGTTGATATGTTAGAGCTAAAATTTTTGGAAACATCCTCTCTACTACGTAGGGGTAAGGATGCGTACTATCGGATCTCTCTAGACCCTGCGACTTAGCGGGTTTACAATTGGGTGTTGATGATGATGATTAGAGCTAAAATTTGAAACTCAAAATTTGTTTCGAGGTGTCAATTATTGGATTTTCTGAATTATTCTGAAAGCAGTTCTTGATTCGTGTTCACAGTCTGATTATGATCCTTCTTTATCTAATGTTATCACTTCTCAAGTTAAAATGGTGATATTGAACAACCTATGTTTCACCATCTTAACTCTACTTCTATAGCTTTGTCACATTGGTGCATATTTCACCGAAGCAAGGCAGAACAGGTTGTTGCAACATGGGATAAACAGTTCCACAGTTCAGAGATGGTTCAGAAAGTTCCTCTTCTCTATCTCGCAAATGATATCTTGCAGAACAGTAAGCGTAAGGGAAATGAATTTGTCACTGAGTTTTGGAAGGTTCTTCCAGCTGCACTCAAAGATGTTTCTGAGAAAGGCGATGATCGTGGCAAGAATGTGGTCTCTCGACTGGTAAGTCAATTATCTGTGGTTTCACTGTATTGGACACTGAGAAATGTGCCATTGTATTTGCAAGCACCATATGAGTATAATCTCCATACCTGGGATGCAAATCCTTGTAAATTTTGGTTTTGGATTATTTTTATTTAGTTGGAAATTGGGATAAGGAGTCTTGATTTGGAGCCATATTTAGAAAGAGTGGATAATGTGCTCAATTAATCAGCTCATTGTTTACAAATTTGTCAGGTCAGTATATGGGAGGAAAGGAGAGTATTTGGATCTCGTGCCCGAAGCCTTAAAGATCTAATGCTTGGTGAAGATGCAATGCCGCCTTTGGAGTTCAGCAAAAAACGATCACGCTCGGTTAAAATTGTGAAACGAGATACACGATCCATTAGAACGGTTAGAACATGGCCGTTGATTGTCATTGTTTTCCTTTTTATACAGTATGCTGGCCATATTTAATATGATATTTTTGCATATTTGTGTCTCCTTTTCATATTTGTTTCTGTTTTGTAGTTTAGAATAGAACTTACTTTTTCATTGCACTGGAAAACCAGAAACTGTCTATTGGAGGTGCTGCTGAAAAAATAGTTTCAGCATATCACTTGGTCGATAGTGAACATTCAACTGAAGAAGCAGAGATGAGCAATTGCAAGGCTGCAGTTAATCGTGTGAGGAAGATGGAGAAAGTAGTTGATAATGTTTCTACTGATGGTACGTTGAACATCATATGAAGTTATTACCATACTGCAGATTAGATTGAGTGTCTGTACTCTTGAGCCGCTTTATTGTTATTTCTTTTTCCTGTAGGGCTCTCAAGGCTTGGCTTTGACCCAAAATGTGTGGCTACCTAAAGCGTTACTTTTTGCTATTCAGGAAAAGACCCTAAACGGAAGTCTTTGGCGAAAGAATTAGAGGAGGAAGAAAAGCTTTTGAACCAATGTATTGAGAAACTCAAGTCAGTTGAAGCAAGTAGAGTTGCTCTTATATCTCAGTTGAAAGAAGCTCAACATGAACAGGTATCAATCTTGTAATGGCCTTTAGTGATTGCGTGAATGTTATCGATCATGTTTTATAAAATCATTATGAACTTATGCATTAGATACTATGTGTGAACTTGTATGTTCATTATTCATGATTTTGTGCCCTTTGTTTTTTCCTCTAGGAGTCTGAAGTGGAGAATATCCGAACTCAGATGCAGGTATGTGTCTTGTTTTTTCATTTCCTGGGAGTGTGTTTGTCTATAAATGTTTTATACAGGGTTTTGTTGAATTATGGACATTCATCTATCATATCTATGTTTGTATTGCAGTCATCTAGATTCTATTTCTGACAAACTTCAAGCAGTTATCCTCTAATTTTTGCAATTTGAACATGTTTGGGGCTGCATGCTGGTCTAGTTCAGATTTTATAATGAACTTTTAGAAGACAACTGTGGGCTGTGAAATGCATTTATTAGAGCCTACTTGATGCCACAGTTTTCCTGTAGGCTGGAAACCACCTTGAATGCCAAATTCTGTTTCCTGCTCAATCAACTTGGTGTCAATTCTAGTCGCTTATAGGAGGAGGATTATTTCTCTGCATGAACCTTCAGTGAAGTTTGTTTATCTGAGTTGCAGCCCTTGACTTTTGTTGCTTTTGAATGTGGAAATGTTTTTGGAGTTGCCTAAATTTTCTCAGAAGACGTTGCAATACGCATATATCAATTCACAGGGTCGAAGAAGTAATCGGTCTTACGATGCAGCAGTGTTAAAAAAAGATTTATTAATGAATTGTGTTTGGTGAACTTTAGGTAGCCCATGCACAGGCAGAGGAAGCGAGCAACATGAGAAAATGGCTCGACGATGAAAACTATGTAGCGAAAGTGTTGATTCCTACGAACCAATCAGTTGAACAAACGCCAAAGAAGTCTGCAGCTGCCATTGCTGCTGAGGTTGCAGATAAGCTCGCTGCTTCCAGCTCCTCTCAATTGATCATGCATTCTGTTCTTTCTACATTTGCTGCAGAAGAGGCCAAAAATGCTGCTTTAATAAAAGCTTCGACACCAAATCCATATGCATCCATGCCTGTCAATTCAGCTTCCGAGTCCTCAAAACCTGAAAACACCTTGACCGTTTCAGAACCTAATGTGTTTGTGCCAGCACAACCGGTCACTGCTCCGTTAAACCATTCATATCAATCGGTTCGGCTGCCCCAGGCCACTGTGCAGCACCAGACCCCTAGTTCACAAGCTCAATATCACATGCTTCCAAGCCCCCCCTCCCAACAATATATGCAGCCATCGGGGGGGATTATAAGCCCTTACGGTTATGGTACTATACCTTTACCTCCTGGACCGCTGCCTCCACCACCCTACATGGTCAGCCCCATGGTGCCTTTAACTCATCAGCCTTCTCAAATAACCCATCAGCAATCGCTACAGTTGCCCCAGCAGCAGCAGCAGCAGCAGCCTATAGCTCATCAACAATCAATGCTAACTCAACAACCACCACCAGGCCCTAGTTTCCGACCTCTTCAACCACCAGGCATGGTGTACTATGGTCACCCGCCTCATTCTTAGTGACAGTTGACTCTTTAGATAGATAGACACACCATAAACTAATGTGATTGTAACTCCAGGCAGGATCAGTTGAGCATTTTGGAATTTTCTGTTGGCTCCTTCTGAGACTACTTCCAAATTGTCAATTCTCTGTAACAGCAAGAATGTTGCTTGCGTACGTCTTTGTTAGTACCTTCAGCTTCAGAAAAATCGCCCCATATCTCAAATACCAAACAAAAGGACTTATGAATTAAAACGAAAATGTGAAACGCCAGAATTCAATAACAATTTGGGAAGTATCATTGTAGTGCATCTGAGTGCAAAAATGTATATAGAAAGGCATAACAGAATGTGCTCTCAAATTTTAACTGTTTGTTACTTCAACCTTTCTGATTCGGTATGATGCAATCGACACACTCCCACCCAAAAATTGCTAGGAGAAGGTATGTCTCGTAACCCCTTAAAATAGTACAAGCCCGTTTGATTAGCACGTATTGTTTGCCGGAAAAGTAATTTTTTTTCCTAAAATTTATATTATTATATTTGGTTCATGTTTTTTAGTAATTAGGAAAGCAAAAGCTTTCCTAATTTAAGAAAATAGTAACACTTTATTTAGGGGGTGTTTGTTTGGGAGTACGAGAAAAAAAGTATAGGTATGGAATAAAAAATAATGTTTGGTATGCACCTATCATTGAAGAGGTAATTTTTTCATTACCTGATTTTAGACAATACCCAATTCCTCTAGATTACTAGAGGAATGGGAGTCATTGCATAGTGAGTAGCCCTTTTTTTTGTGTAATGAATGGTAAATTAATATTAAATCAAAAAAATTATATATAAAGTCATTTGGTTATATTCCGACCAACCGAAGTAAATCAAAACATCAAAATAGTCCAATGACAACAATAACATCAAAAAGTGATCAAAGTTAGCAACCAACTGGAAATGTACGATCGTCCTTGTGACGATCAGTGCAGAGATTTTTGATAATTTTGAACACCCTTTATTCTTTTGACCATAATTTGATTTTTGCATATCTAAATAGGATGATTTTAAGTTTAGATTAAACTAGAGACATATGATTACAAATTTCATAAAAGAATCGAATTTTAATTTTGTTTTTAAAAGTTCCAAAATTTAGCTTAAAGTTAAGTACCGCGTATTATTACATTTTGAGTGCATAAAATCTAATTAATTAAAATATATTTAAAATTTGATATAAAACAAAATTTTAATAAACCAATCAAATAACGGTAATCATTTATTTATCTTAACCAACCATCATAATTATAACGATTATATACATTCTCATTCCTAACTATATTTATTGCTATTCTCATTTTCATTGTCCCTTGTGAATCAAACGCCTCCTTAAATTCTAAATCCCAACATTCTCCTAATATTTAGATTACTTTAAAATTTTAATCTAAAAATTTTACTTACTAATTTAACCCTAATTTCTCTTCCGATTCTCCGGATCTTTTTCATTAAAACACTACCCCCTTCTCAACTATTCTTATTCACAACAACTCTTTTCTCAAAACACTACCACCTCTTCAAGTATTCTTCTTCTTCTGCGGTTAGTACGACTTCTTTTGCTCGAATTGGATATATCTTTCCTTCTTACTTTTCTGTAGTTTTCGTTTGCTCGATTCTTTCCTGGTCCTCTTTCCCTTCAATTCAATTCCTGGGTCCTATCCAATTCTTCTCTACATGGTCGTTTCACAAGTCGTCCAAATCGAAGCTTTGTTGAGCGGAAGCGATTTTTTTATAAACAAAAAGTTTCGGTTTTGTATGGTCTGTGATTTTTAGGTTTCTGGGTATTTTTATCTGTGTGTGTGCGTATTCTCATTTAGGCCAATTTGGAGTCTGGGTTTTATAGTGTCAGTTCGTTGAGAAAGCAAAGACCTTCAGATTCGTAGCAGACCTGGAAAGCAGGTGCAGTTGTCCGAGTCCAAGATCCGTCCGTTGTGTGTTGTGTCCGGAGAGATTTTCTTGCAACAGCCCAATTTGTTGGAGCTCGAAGCACCCATCAAGATTTGCGGTACTTTTTCTGGTTAAACTAAATCGATGTTATTTAGCTACTTGTGACTGAGGAAACAATGTCGGAAGTGCCACTGGTTTTTGCCCCAACCCAAAGGCCCATTAGAAATCCATGGGGGGTGGGGGGCTTGGACTGACTGTTCCCATCTAGCATTCTGGGTATATCCATGTCTTATGGTGTTGCCTAAATTTATGCTGATCTGCGATGTGTTTTGGTGGTTTGACATAGTAGAATCTTCATCTCATATATGGAATTCAACTGCTTCGACAGTATGCAAATGCGATTTTTTTTTTATTTAGCGTAAGGAAGCAAGCAAAATACACATGAATTTAAGGATTGTTTTCTTCCATATGCTATAGGTATGCTTATGATCGAAATCCACATGCCCCATACTATGTTTGGCATCTGAAATACCAAAACCCATAGTGCCTTCTCTTGTAAAATAAGACGGTGCCTCAAATTGTCTTGTCGATTGAGAAAAGTGTATGAATTATGTAACATCAAATCTAGTTGTAGAATTTTATACATTTGTGCTGGTTGATCTACATCACATACAGCTTTAAGGCATAGAGAGAAAGACGGAGCTAAAACATGCCTCTCTGCTT
>JANITX010000212.1:2710268-2734108 GCA_027564395.1 Erythroxylum ulei | reverse complement strand
AATATTTATATGCATAAATAATTTTTATTACAAAATAAAATATAGTTAAAATTAAAAGTGCTTTTTATTTTTATGTTACCAAACAGTCTATTATATGAAGCTCTTTCAAAAAATACGTTCATTTTTAAATGACAGCCAAACATTCAACTGGCTTCTCAGAAAAGATCTACAGAAAAAAAAAAACTCTATTGATATAAATCTAACCAAACAGAGACTAAGTTTTAATTATATTAAGTTATATATTTAAAAGTGTTTGATTTTTTTTTATTTTTCTTATAATTAGTAATAAGTCGGTTGAATTTAAGAGATTCGAACTTGAATTTATTTTTAATTCAAATTTGAACAAATTTAATTTAATATATTAAACTATTTTGACGTCATTAATTTATAATAATTCGAATCCTTTAAATTTATTGATCGTTTTAATTAACGACTTTATAGCTCACCATCTTTGCCTAAATATGAGCAAAGTTAATGCTTACTTTAGACTTTAGTTAGCAAAGTTCTATATCAATACTCTTATCTTAAAGTTATTAGGATTTATCAAACATGTCCTTATAAAAAAAGGCAAAAGGTATTTTAATGAAAGGATTGTCAAAGTAGGCACCTAACACATCTCTTCATTAGACCATGCAACATGATAATTAGGCCAAACATGCCATTCCTAAATTTTTTCATTCGACTCGTATAAAGTTTTAAGTGTAGCTTGAATTTATTCGAATCGAATCAATTCAAACCCTTTCTTTGATCCCTAATGTGTATACGTATATACGTGAGAGAGCATTTATAAAACGTACATATTCCGAATACGTGCATGCATGTGTGCACGCCACAAGTAAGGAAGGAGGTAGGTTTTGTTATAAACGTACAATTTGCTCCAACAAAAGCTAAACGGTGTCAAGAAAATTTTGGAGACGTTGCCAATTATGCTCAATCCAAGACGATCCATGACAAAGTTAGTGACGACACTAACAACCATTCTTAGTGCATATCCACTTCAAACTGCACATTGAAAATAATAATACATACATACATACATATAAAAGAAGAAACCCTATGTTATGTCGAGTGCTTGCGTGACGTTACTTTCATTCTGTTTTGCCTTGGTTTGTGTATAAACAAATAACACCATAGAATATGAAAAGGAACATCACTATGGAATCGTCCAACCATTCACAATTTCACACACCACCAGGCACCACCACTACTTCCACGACCTTAAGAAAAAGGACCAAACAAATACACTTCCCTTAGTTAATTTTTTAAATATATAATTTCATAATTTTTGAGAATTTTGAAATAATTTCTTTCAGTTTTCAATTTTTCAAAAAAAAATCCTTATATTTCGATTAAAGATAATGACAAATTGCATATAATTTGAATATCAAAAGTATATTAATTAAATATCATTAATATAATAACACGGCAAAAATTTTAAGCTAAACAAATTAAATTTGATTTAAATTCATAATTTAAGATAATTATAATAAATTATTAATTTGAATTAAATTTATTTAGTTCAGCTTGAATTTAAAAGTTTGATTGAATTATCATGAAAATAATATTGAATTATTCCAAAATTGATGTTCATATTATAAGTATTTCATTGTCTTTTTTTTTTAATTTTTTTCTAAAAATTTGAAAATTATAATGAGTTTTTAATTTAAAAAATTAGAAAAATTTCTCTAAGATTGCTTAAACTACAAAGGGATTTACATCTTTTAACTTTAAAAAATATATTATACTTAATCTGTTTGACTAATTCAATAGTAAAAATTTTGAACCGATTAACTTTTTTGTTTGATTTATTTTAATAACTCTTATTATTAAAAATTTATTTATTTATTAATTAATCGATCAATTTTATAAATAAATAAATTTTTATAAAATAAATAAATAAATAAAATTTTATTTAATAGTTTTGTAAACTCAATTTTTAACTAATAATAATGATTGAACCTTTTTGCAGGCTCGATATCAGTTCTCAAAATGGCCTAATTTACGTGTGTAGTACTTACTGAAGCTTATCCTCTCTTCAATAATTCTATAATATCTCATTCTCTCCCACTACTACTACTAGATAATCACGTAACTATTGATGGCGCATGCATACTATTAGAATATAATTAGGTCGTCAAGACCTCTCAAGGGACGGCCAAATAGGTTATAAAATAATGAACATGATCAACTACTTTGAAAGATTGCACCATTTTAGCTAACTTAAAGTGACTTATAAGGATAGATTATACATATATGCTTCTACTTTCCGGCACTTAATTCTTAATTCGTTTATTATAATCTAAGTGTTATTTACGTGACGTTTCAATCTAGTTCTTAAATTCAAATCGAGCTAATAAAATTCAACTAAAATTAATAATTTATTATAATTATTCTTAAATTATTAATTTAAGTTAAATTTTATTGATTTATGCCGAGTTCAAGAATTGAGTAAAAAATTATCATATTTGTGACATTTAATTAACTAGTTCATATCTAATATTCATATTAAGTATGTTTTATTACTATTTTTAACCAAAGTTTAAGGGGAATTTAAAAAAAAAACTAAAGACTCGGGGACCCGAAGGGTACACAGGAAAACTATAACTCTAAACTGGACCAATTGGCTACACCAAAAGCAAACATCAACTCGTTTGAACTAGATTATCGACACACGAAGTCGACTTGGAAGTAGGCATACTTTAAATAAGTTTCAAATATGATAGACGAGACAATAAAATTCTCTCTAACTCTCCTCACTCACGGGCACAACTATCTGTCTTTCCTCTTATATATATGAAATGGGTTTCACATATAAATAAGGATCTATAGTGAAAAAGATGGACCTTGGAGTTTTCATATTAAAAACTAATTACATTAGCTCTTAATTAAGAAGCCGACTAGTTTCAAGTTAGTATATGTTCACTTAATTAGATTCTCTTAACTAACTATTATTATTACTACATAATGTACTTAACATACTCGAAAGTTTTAAATTATGAATTGCGAGTTGTATTGTATCATAATTACGATAAATTATTATGCCGATCTTAACTTAATTATAATTTAAAATTCAGCTTAACAACCGAAGAGTCTTACATCCTTTTTCCTGAAGTCTTTGGTTTCTAAAGCTAGATTATCAAAGTACAAGTTGGTTACGTGAGCACTATATGAAGACTTTGCATGCACTCGTTTTGCATATATATTTCTAAATGTTGTGGATTGGATTGACCATATGAGTCGACCTGAATTATTGATTTGCGTGAGCAAGAGTGCATGTGAGGTCTGAAGGGAAAGGTTCGGACACTAAAAGTTGGTAATCTTGAGTCTTGCCTACCAAAGTGACCAAGGAGAGAGCCTACACAATCCTGAGTTTCTGACGGATTTGTTTGAGTCTCAGAAAAACAATTTAGCTGTTTCTAATAATTCAAGAACGTGGATTAAAAATTATACCTATAAATACAAAATTTAAGTTTTAAAATATTAAACTTAAATTAGACTATTATAAAATCGATACGTAACGAATATTGAATAAAATTGATGTATTTGAAATAAGAAGATTATCCTTACTCATAGAAAAAAAGTAGAAGTTTAGTTAAAAAAGAAATTGTTAAAATAAAAATCAACTAATTTGTTTTAGTTTATAAAAATCAGTTCGTTTACAAACATTAACATTGTTTTCAAAACCGAACCGGAAGTTAAATAAATGAAGCAAAAAGTTTAAAGTTTAAAAGATTCAAGCGGTATTAGACTATCATAAAATTGGTTAAAGATTGAATAAAATTAAAGAATTTAAAAAATAACTAAAGAAAACTATTCTTACCCGTTGAAAAAATTAAAGTTTAATTGAAAATGATAATGTGAAATAAAAATTAATCGATTTATTTTAGTTTGTAAAAATTGATTAGTTTATAAAAATGACCAATTAATTAATTAATAAAATAATCAATTTTTAACAACAAATAATATTAAACTAAATAAATTTGAAAAGTTAAAAATTGACCTGAAAAGTTAATTAGTTAAAAGTTTTTATTGTTAAGTCGACCGAATCAATTCAGTTTTTAAAAAATTAAAAAATAGTTAATTAATCTATAAATTAGTCAATTTTTAACAATATAAATTATTAAAGAAATTAAATTAAAAATTTAATCAATTCAATATTTTTTCTATTAAATCAATCCAACTAGTTAGATTTGGAATGACTATTACAAATGCTTCCACCGGTCCAAAAGAAGTGGAAAACAGATTATCACAAGGGAATGTGTTTTTAATATCTCATTAATTGGATAAAAGTTGGAGCATATGGTTGTTGATGGGGTCATTGGATGTTGTCTTAGTGCGACTTGAAAAGCCATTGTATGTGTAATGCTTGTTGTTAGGTAGTAAGATCCCTTAAGCTGACTTTACACATATATACACTTTCAATAACACCAATGGCCAGTTTTAACTCTTTATTTGTAGAGTAAAACACACCTTCTTTTATGATTTAAAAATTTATTTAATTTTTAAAAATTTAGTATAACCTTTGGTTATCTTTGAAATTTGTAAAATGTCTTTTTTTTGGATACTTGTTAAAAAATAATAATAAAATACATGAATTATAAACATCCCGTAATACGAACTAATTAGATGTGGTTGAATTAAAATTAAACTTTGACTAAAATCGATAATGTATCGTTTTGAATCGAGTTTAATTAGTTTATAGCAAGTTTAAGAATTTAGTTGAATTGTTATATCAATATTATTTAAAAACAATATAAAAGGAGATTTTTAAAAAATCAATATACTAAAATTTTTTTGAAGGATCCATATAAAAATTAAATTTAAAATCTTAAATAATTTAATTAATTATTTTTTTACATCTTGTAAACAATTGTATCAATTTCGTGAATTACACATAAATATATTATTCTAATTACGTTTTCTTGATCGAGTCTATTGTATAAGATTTGTCTAACGCAGAGTATTTGATTAACATGATTTGTAAATTATTGCATCAATCCAAAAATTTACTCAATACACAACTCAAAAATAACGATTACAGATTCTTTCGTTTAAAAAAAATATTCCTCGTTGATATTATAATATTCTTTACATTGAACTTAATAATAGAATCTTATTAAATATTCTTTTATATTTTTAATATTAAATTGTCAAAACTTAAGTATTGTCTCATGTAATTAATGTTCCAACAGTACCAAAATTGGACTACATCCGTTAAAATGCCACGTTAAGCGTTTCCACGACCGTTAAATTCCCGCGATAAGGCCGCCATCACACTCTGACATTCTCTTCAAGCGCGTCTAACCCACACGCTTCTCTAACCCGAAAGACCACCCTCTCACGCTTCACCTTTCTCTTCTTCATAACACTACCACTCCGTCATCTCCGGCAAACCAAACCTGCGGTAAATGCCGTCGTCGGCAAACGCGGGGAAGTGTCTCAGGTTAAGAGTTGGAAGTAGTGGTGACAGATAACTGTGTGCGCATATTAGCGCTTAGTGGAAGCATATGTGTGTAATTTTTTATCATGTACTCACTGTAGGTCACGATAAGCCAAATCCCACCTCAAGCCAAGGCTAATAAGAACAAATAATTGGGGTGGTGAGTTTGAATTTGTTTATAATTAATATAATTTATTTTTCATTAATTAGTCAAAAAAATAACAAGCAATAGTGTTGGAGCAGAGGGGTCATTTTTAAGCTGTCGTTATTGGTCCTCGGTTCTAGTCTTGGTTTGAAGAAGGATGATGTTGGAAGAAGCAAAGGTTGTTGTGGTGGGAGAATTTGTAAAGGGACAAGCTTTACGAGGTTTTGTGTTGAAAGTTGCAACCTTCGTGTCTTTGTTTCTGGTTGGTACTGAAAGCGGGAAACTTTCTTCTCATGCTACTTCGTTTTGAAACAGAAGGTTCACTGACTTTTCTTGTTTTTTCTTCATCATCTTCTTCCGGGCTTTCCTGTTTTGTTCATCGGGTGTGTTGGTTTGGCGAAGCAAGAGTGAGAAACATATGGAAGTTCTGTTATCAGCCTCTGTGTGTTAACGCGTTGTTTTGGATTGTTTTTCCTTATCAGTAGCTGCCTGTTGTGTAATCTTGGGAAAATGATTTCTTTTCAATGACATACCAGTAAATGATATAACAAAGAAGATTCTATGGATGATAAAACAGCGTTTGTTCTACGTTCTTAGATTTTGTTTTTCAATATCTATAAGTTTTAAGTGGTGGGTTAAAATTTAAGTTTCATATATGGTGTTTTTTCCTTTTGTTATTCTACTCTCAACTCTTCCGAAGTTTGGTTTGATAGTTTCTGTTTCAGTTTTTCTTGGAGTAAGTTTCGGTTGACAACGGAATCCCATGAGCCTTTTCTTCTCTCTCTCTCACTCTTTTACAACTTCTGGAATTTGAAGATGTTATTAGAAAGCTGAAAAGATCATTGAAATTGAGAGAATGTTTGATTATTTAAGACGTGAAATTTCTACAAAGCCTCTTGTTTCCTATATATTTTTAGACCTTCTTCTTCCTTGGAAATTCAACACTTCTTGTTTTTAATCATTCGATGATCTTTCTTCTCATATATCCACATCTCCTGTTCCTGGTTCATTGCTTGTACAAGGGTCAAGCATTATGATTACTAATGTACTCAAAAATCTGCATTTTGGTCACTTTAGTACTTGTATTTGATGTTTCTGCAGATTTGTGCAGTAATGGAACTCAATCTTCATCACTTTGGGTGTCACCTATATTTTCCCTATGAAATTGTCAGTTGACTTGGCATATTACCTTTCTTCTGATTTCTCATCATTTTCTCCATAGTGTCTGCATCATCTTTTGAGAACAGTTTTTCTGTTTTATGTTTGTTTTTCGTAAGCTTGCCACTTGTTGGAAGAGGTAGTAGTGGTCATTGACACCATATTTATTTGAATATTTCTCTCTACAGTATCAAAACAATGCAAAATTGGTCCACCATAAACATGTGCAGGAAAAGTGTGAACAGAACAATGTCATAATGAAACAATCCTGTTGTTAGAGTTAGACCTAAAATAAGGAAACTTTCATGCTTGTACTCGAGTGTACATCACATCATTATCAATTCTGTTCGGTTTGCTGGACATTTTACCAACTTGGGAATTGTACTATTCAGTCATGAGTCGTGGTTCATATATTAATAAATGATTCTATCCCATTCCTTTCCTGAAATTTATAAAGATTCCATGAAGTTTCTATTTGCAGGTACATGTATGTGATGCGTAATCCAACACTGTTTTCAGTGAAGTTGGAGTTTTTTCAGGAACTAGGTTGATATTTTGGCCTTTTCAGTGTTTCCCAAGGAATTTGCAACTTCATGATGCTGCTTTGCCAACTTTAGTTTTACACTGAAACCATCTGCTTCTTATAGCATGCTTATTACAAAGCTCCCCTTGTCAAACCTTAATATCCTGATACCTCAAATCCTTCTTGTTAAACTCAACTCCTCTCTGTTTCTTCATATCCACTTGTGCCAAAACGCTCACTGAACTACCTTCGTCATGGATATAAGGAGCATGAACTCTCCATCGACTCAGTTTGTCACCTCAAGAAGGATGGGACTTTATGAGCCTATCCATAACATAGGAATATGGGAAGATAATTCACCCGCATCAGTGTTGATCACTGGCACTCCAGCAACACCAGCATCAATGATTTTCGCAGCACAAATGAAGCTAGATAATCAGGTGTCAATTTTTGAACCGTATCCTCACTAGTTTCTGTAGTTTGGTGATGCTTACTCATTGTGAGCTGAAGCATATTTATATATGTAATTTCACTAGTCAGAGGATATATCACAAGATACTCTTGGACCTTCAGGCAAGTATGATCAAGAAGCAAGTAAGCCTATTGATAAGGTAAGAATCTGTGGTCATCGCTGTCAGAAACAAGCTGTTGTTGGTTAATTTCTAATTCTGGACATTTTATATCATTATCTGATGATTCAACATATTCATGATAAAAGGCTCAAAGACGTCTCGCTCAAAACCGTGAGGCTGCTCGGAAAAGCCGTCTGAGGAAAAAGGTATAAATGTATACGCAGTGATGTTGATGGAAAATTTACATGCAATAGTTCTCTAGGATGCTGGCTTACTTTTAGCCTTTCATTGAAGGCATATGTTCAACAATTAGAATCAAGTCGTTTGAAGCTCCTTCAATTGGAACAGGAGCTTGAGAGAGCCAGGCAACAGGCATGGAGAAGATTACCTTTTTGCACTAGTTCTTTTTTTTTCTTTTACTACTCTACTAATACAAAGCAGTTGTTCCTCCACTGTATGCAGGGCCTGTACATGAGTGGTGGAGTAGAAGCTGGTCATTTGGGGTTTAATGCAACTATGAACTCAGGTTTGTATGTCAAAAATCTTATTGATATTACCAGAATTAGATTTGGCTACGCTTCCCTCTATACCTTTTTAGGACAACCTAACTTATGAAGTCTCAATATAAGGAAATCTTGTAGGCATCTTAGACTAGGCATTTCCACAGAATCTATATTTATAATCATTTATGTTTCATCCATGGAACTAATGACAAATCATTGTTTCTTTATATGGTACTTCTGACAATTGTGGAAACTTTTTTTTTTATCATATGTGCATGAGGCTCAGGCTGGAAGTTTTCTATACATCATCTTCGTTTATTTTGCTGTTTATTTGGAAGAGTAAGGAGGCAAATGTTGATTCATTTGTCTGCAGGGATTGTTACTTTTGAAATGGAGTATGGACATTGGTTAGAAGAACAAGACAGACAGATATATGATCTGAGGACTGCTTTAGATGCTCATATAAGTGATGTAGAGCTTCAGATGCTTGTGGAAAGCGGATTGAACCACTATTCTGAACTTTTTAACATGAAAGCAGCTGCTGCAAAAGCTGATGTTTTCTATATGATGTCTGGGTTGTGGAAGTCTCCAGCAGAACGTTTTTTCTTGTGGATTGGTGGCTTTCGCCCTTCTGAGCTTCTTAAGGTAATACAGTGTTAGCTTATTAACTATTCATGTACAAAAGATGACTACTTCTAACAGGAATACATAATCTTCAGAAAACTCAATTGTGGGTTGTAACTGCAACTATATAAACATGGATTCACACTCCTCATTCGTTACATTAGCCGCATATCAATTCTCAAAGCTCTGGACAAATTTTCTGCTGTGATCTGTCTGACTAATGTGCCTTCTATATATGTAGTAGATTCATATGGTCTTTTGCTCATCCATAAGAAGTTAATCTCTAGCAGTCGAGTTCAATCAGTCTTGTTAGTAATACCTGTATACCAACTCCAGAAAGGTGGTTACTTTGTGTTTTCCCTGCCATTCATAGCTCCATGAAATGTGTCTGTGGCATGGGAATTGAAAGTTTGTTGATGCGGAGAGTCTAGTGTCAGGCCCGTGTATTATGAATCATGATCCTTTAAACTGCATAAGCTTATGATGCAAGTGCAATGGCTGCCATAACCGAACTTATTGGTTGATTGCAGGTTCTTCTGCCTCAGCTTGAACCCCTGGCGGAACAGCAGCGATTGGAAGTCACTAACCTTAAATTATCATGCCAGCAAGCAGAAGATGCGCTTTCGCAAGGTATGGAAAAACTCCAGCAAACTCTAGCCGAGACAGTGGCAGCTGGTCATTTGGATAGTTCTAGTTACATGCCACAAATGGAAAATGCAATGGAGAGATTAGAATCTCTAATTCGCTTCGTGCTGCAGGTATGTTCTGCAACTCTTCCTGCAATTTTCCTATTGTCAAAACAGTTTAAGCCATACAGACTTTGTCTCTCTCCCCTTCAAGACATTGTTTCTAAGGCCATTTGCCTCAGGAACAGACCTTAATACCTTTGCAGAAGAAAGTTTTTGATGCTGAATTGCCGCATTGCCATAACCTTTGGTCTTAAACAGGCCGACCATCTTCGGAAGGAAACTCTGCTTCAGATGCACCGGCAGTTGACAGTACGTCAGGCTGCTCGAGGCTTGCTTGTGTTGGGGGAGTATTGCCAGCGACTTAGAGCTCTGAGTTCAGTATGGGCAAATCGTCCTTGTGAACCTGCTTAGTCCTGCATTAGAAGAAAACAAACAGGTCAAATTTGTGGAAAACATCATCAATCAAGCCATACTCCAGTAAGCAAAGATATGTCTTTTGAAGAATATAATCATGAACTCAAGTAGACATAGCTCGAGCTGGCTGACCTTTTTGAAGCAGCTTTCCACAGATTCAAGAACTTGTGGTTATAAGCAGCCATTCTGCCAAAAGGAAATTTTTGCTTTCAATCATATATTCAGTACTTGCTTGCTGTACATAAAATGTCTACAGAGGAGATATGCTGCTTTGAGTCTACACATTAATCTGCCATGTAATTTCTGTGTGCTCAATCCGTTCTGTAAATGGTTATGGCATTGTTCTCTTGTTGTTTCGAATAGCTGCCAATTATGCCTTGAGATGAGGCTCCAATACAGAACAAACAGTATCTTATATGGGCTGCAAGTCTATACATTTTCTCTTGATACATTTGAAAACATAAAAGAACCCATACCTTTCTAGCACGTAGAAACTTTACCAGAAAAACTTGGAATTGATAATGCTCTCTCTTTTTGTTCTGTTTCTTGATATGTAATAATCAGTATTGTCATTTCCTTCTTCAGGTCCCAATACTGGGGCAAAAAGAAAAAGAATATCCGATCAACTTGTTCCGACATCAATTCATATCATGCATTAGATATCCTAATTTTCATGTTGGGATTAAGATTCTATTATACCATTCTCTCTTAACAAAAAAGAATCTCAGGAACATTGTTTATCATCATCATCAAACTTTTTTTGCAGTTCTACTCTCTTACCTTCCTTTTCCTGGCACTCTCTTGCACACTTACAGACTTGAGGATTTATTTCTACACTGTTTTTCATGTGACGGTTATCTAAAAGCCTAAATTATCTCAAAGCCCCGTTAACAACTACTTGATTGTTTGTATATTTTTTCTGTCCTTGAATTGATTCCTAGACTTATTGTGAGGATCGGAAGGCAGAAAAGTTCGAACACAGTTGCTGAGTACAAACATATAATACAGTGCAGAAAAATCATAACAAAAGCATTCTGCGAGATAGAATGTGCCCATACCATTAGAAATTCACTTGATATTATTGAAAATGACATAAGAAATTGATGCTAAAAGATTCAGAAAACTGCACATCCAACCACTGGTAGATTGATTCTCACAACTTGGACATCGAATGGTCCAAACCATCAACTGGGAAGTCTGCACCTACCAAAGAAAAAGCACAGTTATTACACAAACTCATGAAACAGAATGTGCAAGCAAAAGTAAGATTAATGGCATTTCTTTCTGCAGTTCCTTTTAAAGGTTAACAGGGATTAACTTATAAATCCCATATTGATGAGATGCAGGGAAAATACCTGCATCATCTTTGGAGAAACACATTGGTGGTTTTACACGAAAAACGTTTCCATGCAGACCACCTCTTCCACCAAGAATGCCAAGCTCTGCAAGTGAGAGAACATATAACACATTGCATAAGTATCAAAAACTGATCTCTATCCATTTTCCGTTTGGAGGGTCTTCTACAATACCTCTAAGTTTTTCAAACAAAACTGCAGTTTCTGCCTTGGCAGGTGTCTTCTCCTTCCTGTCAGTTACAAGTTCTATCCCGACCATCAAACCCCTTCCACTTACATCTCCAATCACTGAAAGTTGCAAGAAATGCTTAGAACATTATCACTTAAAGCATATCTGGGTAACAAATCAGGAAAAGAAAGGCCCAAGATCGTAACATAAATGAGTAACATTAATGCATATCGTAGTCTGATAAAGATCAAATGGATGCATCAAATTGCATGCTCATGGCCTATCCTTATAACACAAAACCTGGAGGACATATTCGATAAACATCCTAATATAAAAATCCCCACCTGAACTTACAAATCATAGTTTGCCAAAGTTACAAGATTAACAGTTACCTGACTAGGTTGGAATTCAACAGATGAGGAGTTTTCCAAAACCACCTACAGTCTCAGAATGATATGCTAGCAGAAACAGAGATTGCTCTTTTACTTTCCTTGTCTACCTTTACATACACAGGTGCTTAAGAAAAGAAACAGATAGACTAGTGCTTACTTGCCAGTGGCAAGTTAGAGAGAACTTACTGTCATGTCTTTCCCATAGATCTCTCAAATGCCCAATCAAGTGGGATCCAACAGCAGCACAGTGTTCTTGACGCTTCTCTTGGTCACTTACTCTCAGTACTGCTGGTCCACCAGCAGAACAGACAGGGTTCCCACCAAAAGTGTTAAATTGAATTTTCTGCGCCATAGCACTTGCTATTTCTGGTGTTGTTACCACTGCACCTAATGGTAAACCGTTTCCGATTCCCTGTCAATAATTAATACAAAACGTGAACGTATGGTTGGAAAATACTAACAAAAGGTGATGCACGCAATGCCAATGCATACACTAAATTGCAGCGCAATCTCACTATAAGGACCGGAAGTTTTCGTGAGTAATAATTATTTCATTTTAAGGATTAACTAAATTTAAATGGATGATTTTAAGTACCTTTGCCATGGTAACTATGTCAGGAATGACATCTTGGGTTTGAAAACCCCAATAATGGCTGCCCGTGCGACCAAATCCTGTCTGCACTTCATCAGCAATGCAAACAGCACCAGCATTGCGTACAATGACATAGACCAACTTCAAGTATCCAGGAGCTAATTCAACTGCTCCACCAACTACCTGGACTTGAACAAAATTTGAAAAGAAATAAAGGTTATAAAAGACTTGCATTAGTGGTTATCGGAATGGCCATAAAACTTTAGACATCCATCGCAACCTGAATTGTTTCAGAAATAAATCCAGCCACCTTCCTGAAGTTCCATAATGAATGTGATCTTGAACATCGTTTGCATAGCCATTGGGATCGGGGCCAAAGATTCCTCGGTAAGGATCTGGGTTAATCACATGATGAATTTCACCTTCAATACTTCATCTTTAGAATCCCAGATAACCATGCCAAGTACCTGTCTTAATTACAATAGCCATAGTGCAATAAGGTGCAAATCCTTCAGATGCACACAAAACCTGTTGTATAGGATACTTCCATGAATTTAAAGCTGTCAGTCCAAGAGTACCACAGCTTCCACCATGATATGCATTTCTCAATGATCATTTCAAGATTACCAGTATAAAGTCTGGCCATCATCATTGCCAACTCATTTGCTTCAGACCCGGAATTCACAAAATACACAACCTGCATCATAAAAGCTCAAAATCATCACACTTGTTGTCCAGACAGTCACTTTGCTGGACTCTGCAAATATTGGATCCAATTCTTGCAAGGAAAACAATAATCACAAAAAGTTTGGTGAATTGCCCTCTCTCGCTCAGCAAACCTGCAACGTTACATAGCTGGTTCAAAGGCACGAAACAAGGTTGTAAACAATGTTACACGACTGCAAATGCAGCTTTTAAGATTACAATCTGCTATGGACACCATGTCCATATTGCTAGCAATAACAACTCACAGTTCACTGAAAACACAGTCTCACTTTAAGACCAACCAGCCAAAGAATAAAGAATCCATCTTTCTGTAGTCCTTGCAAGCATTAAAGTTATGGTAAAAACACGAAGAGAAGAGAAATCAAACAAAGACCTTGAGGTTCCCAGGCATCTTGGCAGCTAAGGCCTCGGCGAAATCAGCTATTGCGTGATGCAAGTAAATAGTGGTAGCATGCTGAAGAAGCTTACTTTGCCCTGCAATGGCCTCCAAAACATGAGGGTGGAAGTGCCCACATGAGACTGTCACTATTCCAGCAAACGTATCCAGATACCTCCTTCCCCTCTCGTCATATATATATTGCATCTTCCCTTCTACGATGTTCAACTACAGATATAACCAAAACCCGTCAAAAAATTTCTAAGAAAGATTCAATCTTTAACATATACGTGGCAGAAAATTTTATTAGGGTGTTTGGTACATCATCTACACTCACAGGCTTCTGGTAGTAGTAGAAGAGGGAGGGACCAAGAATCATATAAATATTGAATCTTCCCTTCTACGATGTTCAACTACAGATATAACCAAAACCCGTCAAAAAGTTTCTAAGAAAGATTCAATCTTTAACATATACGTGGCAGAAAATTTTACTAGGGTGTTTGGTACATCATCTACACTCACAGGCCTCTGGTAGTAGTAGAAGAGGAGGGACCAAGAAACCTCTTTCTCTGTTGAAGCACTTCCTCTGCCAACGGCCCTTTATACGGTTTCGGCTGGTACTCAAACGGCGGGAGCTGCGGCGGACCATCGGCGACAGCGGTGGACGATGAAGGAACAGAAGAAAAGAACTACCCCGACGAAGATTCCAGCAAGGAGAAAATAAATTAAAATTGGAATCTTGTACCCTTTTCTTGAGAATACGCCACCGGAAAGCCATTCAGAGATTGAGAGAGAAGAGTGTTTGGTTTTCACTGAGTTGGCATTTAGCTCTTTATGGACTGGAGGAATCTGACAGCTGACGTATTGTCTCAGGTACCATTATGTTTCATTCCGATAAGCTGCGTAGCAGAAGCAGGACATGCACACCATTACTTCATGTTTCATGCAAAAAAGACCCCAATTCTTCCATTTGATAAGTACAAAATCCACAACCGGTGTTTCAGCTTTCAATCAGTATCAGCGGGTACGGCTGTAACTAATTAATGTTGTTGTGGTAATTTTCTAAATATAAAATATAATTTTTCAAGAATTATATTTTAATGTTGTTGTTGTATTTTTTTTTTACGAGAAGTAAAAAAAATGAAATTTTTTAACGATTGCTTTAAATATTCTCCTTTATAAACCTCAATTGCCCCAAAGAATCTGGCTTTTCGATAATTTAGCTATGCCGGCGTTATCTCTGCAACTCCATCCTTCTCCATTTACCCAACAATTCTCTCAATTTTACGAATACACCCCTCAATGGCGTCCACCGAAAAGTACCCGGACCCACGTTGCCTGTGTCTCGACCCGACCCAAGAAGAAGAACGCTGGTACCTTTGTAGACGGAGAGAAATCGGGGAGCCAAGACCTGGTTCGCGTCCTTATGAAGGGTTGCAACGGAAATGAACCTCTGGTAAAGACACTCAACAAGTACGTGAGAGTTGTGAGGACCGAGCACTGTTTCATGCTATTTGAAGAGCTTGGCAAGGGAGACAAGTGGCTTCAGTGCCTTGAGGTTTTTGTTTCTCAGCATTTTTAGCTTCTGGGTCTCAGTAATTACTCGATTGGGGTTCTCGCTTTTGATATAATTTGTGATCGAGTGATATAATTCTGAGATTCCGCTTATTTCCCGTGATTCTGCTGTCGCTTGTTATGCATTCGTGTGATTATATATTTAGTAATTGACTTGATGCTGAATTGATACACATTTGAGGAGTAAGTGAACATGTTAGCGATACAGTAGGTTCATGATGTGACTGTGAACGTGTTTGTAAATGTCTGTGCTTTATGATATACCAAAAAGAATGTTTCTTTTACTTGCAAATTATGAATTCAGGTGTTCAGATGGATGCAAAAACGGCGTTGGTATATAGCTGATAATGGTGTTTACTCAAAATTGATATCAGTTATGGGAAAGAAAGGTCAAACTAGAATGGCCATGTGGCTCTTCTCTGAGATGCGGAACAGTGGATGCCGGCCTGATGCTTCTGTTTACAATGCACTCATTACGGCACATCTGCACTCGAAAGATAAAGCAAAAGCTTTGGCGAAAGCTCTCGGGTATTTTGAGAAAATGAAAAGTTTGGAACGTTGCAAACCCAATGTGGTGACATACAATATCCTCTTGAGGGCTTTCGCTCAAGCTCAAAATGTAGATCAAGTGAATATCTTGTTTAAGGATCTTTCTGATAGTGTTATTTCTCCTGATATTTACACGTATAATGGTGTGATGGATGCGTACGGGAAAAATGGAATGATCAAGGAAATGGAATCGGTGCTTTCACGTATGAAAAATAATCAATGCAAGCCTGATGTTATTACATTTAATTTGCTTATTGATTCCTATGGAAAGAAGCAACAATTTGACAAGATGGAACTTGTCTTTAAGAGCTTGTTGCGCTCCAAGGAGAAGCCAACTTTGGCTACATTTAATTCTATGATTATGAATTACGGCAAGGCTCGGCTAAAAGAACAGGCAGAGATCACTTTTGAGAAGATGACCAAGATGAGATACATACCAAGCTTTATTACATATGAGAGTCTGATCATGATGTACGGAATTTGCGACTGTGTTTCTAAAGCTAGAAACATATTTGACAGTATGGTAGAATCAGGACAAGAGGTCAAGGTTTCAACTTTGAATACTATGCTTGATGTTTATTGTATGAACGGCTTGCACATGGAAGCAGATTTACTTTTCATAAATGCTCGTAACAAAGGGTTGCTACCAAATTCGTCAACATATAAGCTTTTATATAAAGCATATACCAAAGCTAATATGAAGGATCTTGTGCAGAAATTGCTAAATCATATGACCGAAGATGGAATAGTTGCAAATAAGAAGTTCTTCCTTGATGCTTTGGGAGCTTTGAAGTCTTCACCTAAGAGTTCTAGTTCTGTCCTTCCAGCTGCTAATTCAAGCAATCTCAAGATTGAAAAGACTCAAGTGTGACAATACATCTTTCTGTGTGCTTGTGTGATCTTGTTCCAATCACCTGCAATTAAATTTGTCGAAAAACTTGTTTACTGAAGATTAGCTTTATTGATCACTATCTTATCCAGTTATCCTGGACTCACGAGACTACTGTCACTGCAGGATGTGTTTATTATAATAGGCTCTTTATCCTGGTGCCTTCATAACATTCTTGCTGTGGAAGCTTTTTACATATCATTGTTTTTGTCTTGCTGATCATTGCATAGTGAGATTGGGGAACAATTCTGATATAATACTTACAAAGAATGTTTCGCCAGCTAGCAGTCCTAGTCCTGAGATTTCTCTTGTCCCTCTATGTTGGTATGTATATCTTTCCCTTCATTAACTTCTCTGCAACAACTTTGCCTATGTGCTTTATAAGCACATATTTGGTCTTTGGCTTCATTTCTGCATAAAAAACATCTCTCTTTTTGAACTTAGCTTCGGTATGTCCCACATATTTTCAATATTTACTTGTATTTTTTCTCCTAAATTTGCTTTTCTGTTTTCCTGGTTGAACAATGTAGTGGATTGCTTGATTTTGACACTTCACTTAAAAAACTATGACCATTTACATCTTTAGATTCTTTGGTTGAAAGCTAGAATTGGTTGATCTTTTATGAGTAAATTAATATTGCATTTTGTGTTGCAATCACTCCCCAGACCCCGCTTATAGGGGTAAAGCTGCGTACTATCAGACTTCCCCAGATTCCGCTTTATTGCGGAACTTCGAACTGGATGTGATGATGATAATGATGATGATGTGTTGCAATCACTCCATCCTTCTTAACATCTTTTTAGCAGAAATGTTTATGATCTTTCTGGCTTATTCCTCATTATTTCTGATATTCACGAACTGAGTGAGCATTCTCAAAATTAAAACAAAAGCTTGATACTTTGTCACTTGTCTTTGCAGCAAGTACAATTTGGAGGCCATTGGATGAAAGGAGCTGCTCTAGAAGCATTAGAGAGATCCTAATAACTATGAAGCATCACCTGAACCTTCTTAGCATGTAACTATGAAAATTCCTCTCTCAAACCTGAAGTAACTCTCTAAGATTTCACTTATTCAATCTTAACTATTGAGACATGTGCTGTTATGTAATTAACTGATTAAACTAATCTGGGATTTGTTAACTGTAGTCTGTACCAAGTCTGCTTGGAGAATGAACCAAACAAAATCAACTAAAAGCTTTTCAGCTGTTTTGTTTTTCTATGTGGTGTTTAATTCTCAGACCTCACATTTTAGCGGAACTCTCACTAGGCGTTATTGTCATTGTATGCAGTGTTTAATTCATAGCTGTTATTTTTTCAGACACTCTTTAGATAAAAGCACATTATGTTGATAATGGGATCAATTCACCTGTTTCCATTTCCGTGTGTTACCCTGTGCCCTTCTCCATCCTAACGCAATTTTGACCTATAACACAAAGTCTTAATTATTCAAATTTAAGACTATTAAGGGGCACAGGGTGGTTCTTGTTTTCATGTGCCATCCTGTGCTTCTCTGCATCCATCCATCCATTAAATAGATGAAGAGGGGTACAAGGTGGTATATGAAACGGAACAAGCACCCTATGCCCCTTAATAGTCTTAAATTTGAATATTTAAGACTTCGTGTTATAGGTAAAAATTGCATTAAAGTTTATTAATTATTTATTTAAATTGAGGTTATTAAAGTTTATTATCAATTATTTGAATTGAATTTTACTACTTGACTAGAATTCATGAATTCTTTGGAATTTATTTTTTATTACTACACATCTCAACATATGAAGTTTTATTAAAAAATGAAGTTTTATCATAAACAAAGTCTTTGCATTTATCTCTGGGCTAAAACTTATAAAAAAAAGAAAATTAAAAAGTATTTTATTAATCTATGAAATCTTTATCGGAAAATTAAAAGTGAAAAACATTTTTAGAAAGAAATTAAAAAATAAAAATTATTAATAAAATATATTAGGTTACGAAAAGATAATACTAACCTTATTGGTTTCTTTATTAATTTTAAATTTATTCATGCACAAGATCAAACTTTAATACAAATAATTACAATTGAAAATTACCATGCAAGTAAAATTTTTTTTAGTAATTTTAATATCAAGTGTGTGTTCCAAAACAGAAAATTAGTAGGAAAATTTAGATAAATTATCCTCATTTTGTATTTTTTGAAATTTAAGTATATTAAATTTTGGACCGTATAGAATATCTATTAATTTCAATTGAGTTATACTTTAAAAAAAATTAAATTTTGAGTATTAGATTAAATTTAGACTTCTGGTCCGGTTCAATTTGAAGTTCGGAAAATATGTCAAATATTAAATAAAATAACATAGTTTTAAGAACGAAATTAAATTGAATTTGAAAAAAAAAACAAACTTAAATGTGATGGGATTTCAAAGGTATTCAACCATTTCATTTTACCAAGTTCCATGTTAGTCAGATTAGTCAACATTTATATGTTTCGATGCAACAACAAGATGTTATTTGTAACAAGTAGTTTTGTTGGTTGGTTAATTGGTCACATTTTATTCATGAAATGGGTTGGATTGATATTCCAAATTCAATCAAAATTAAGTTTGGGCTATGAATTTTGGGCTCGTCCAGGCCTGGCCCAAGCCCAATGTCGAGCCTCATTGTTAACAAGTACATATCATCTATAGGCACCTAGTGGCCAGAATTTGAATGTGTCATCTTTTGTATTGCTTATGGAATGAACTTTGAGATTATGCTTCTTGAGATTCCACTTGTAACGGAAGAGTGGGCTTTAGAAGAACTATATAGCCTGAAAAGTATATACCATTTCCAAGTAGATCATTGTCCAAAATATAACTCTTTTGATTTCCTCTGTTTCCTATCTCTCTCCACGCTTTCAGGTTCGATTTCGCTTAATTTTGTCCTTTGAGATTCTGGGTTTTGTTTAAATATGAAGATAATGAAATGGGGACAAATAAAAATTGAAGCTTTATAGCCTTCGAAGTTGTTAATTGTAATATCTAAGAACACTTGTTTTTGAGAACCACATGAATTTGCACTTGTGTGCTGATTGTGAATGGGAGATGGAATCAGGAGGGTGTACTGACTGTGTTAATGCAATTAGGTCTGCGATTAGATGAGTTCTGTATGGTGTTGATTGTTGGGCTCATACGTATGTAGCAGGTTCTGGTGATAGTGTAAAGGGGTCACTCACCTGAAGCTATCTAAACACAAAGAATCAAGCAAACTCTCTTTAATTGTTTCTGTTTCTGAAAAGTACAAACAGTTTCCCACTTCTGGCAATTACTGAAACATTTAATTATGGTGATCACCCATTTGGAGCGGTTATATTTGTAGGGACAAAGTTTTGGTTTTTCTAGGGTTTATTCTGTGGTTTACTGATGGAAGAAGGAAGTCTTTCAAAGGAGATTTACTCAGAAATTCTTCAGACATCAAATACAAGGTTGGATCCTACACAAACAGTTGTTGGTAATGACACGGTTTACTTTTCTTTCTTCTTTTCCATTTTTGGCCTTTCGAGCCATTTCAGTGTGAGGAAATAGTTGATTAACTTGGATGTTTTGGTTAAGACGACTTAGCGGTTCAAGAAGATGATTCTCTTTTCTGTCTTGATGGGGAATTGGGTGATGCTTCTGAATTGGAGAGGGAATGGCAGAAGAGATTCCAACAGCACCACGCTGTAATTTGTTGACTTAAATCTTGATTTTGCTGCTTTATTTGTAATTGTTTTACGTGTGGTTTCTTAATCTTTTCCTAATCTTGTTATTCGGGTTTCAGATTGGGTATCACGATGGCCTTATGGCAGGGATAGATGCATCTTCTCAAGAGGGATTTAACATTGGTTTCAAGGAATCAGTGCTTGCAGGATACAAGTGGGGGATTGTTAGGGGGATTACGAGGTAAAACAACTAAACCAAAAATCAATACGAGTTCTTGCATGAGCTCATATATATGAAGTTATTGACTTCCATATTTTATGGGAATTTGGCCTCATGAAAGTGCATTCGCGTGCCTTCCGTGTAATGTGAAAGAGAGGATCATAGAGACACAAGAGAGGAGAAATCAGTTGGAGGGGTTGTATAAATCTGTGCACTCTCTTTCAACCACAGATGCCCTTCAGTTGTTTCACAGTGATATGATGAGAAAGGAAAAAGTGGAGGAGAGAAAAGATGCTGAAACTAGTTCCAGTGGTGAAGATTTGCAGAAGGAAATATCTGACAGCAGTAGTCTACAAAATTACATTGGAGAACTGGAATCACTTCTTGTTGCTTCACCCGCAATCGAGTCATATTTATCTCTGAAGTAAATTCTGTACATCGTAGTTGTCTTTCCGATATATGATCGACCGATGTATTAATGCCAGATAATGAAGCAATTTGCTCTCGAACAAGTGCATGTTTGTCTTTAAAAAGATTTTTGTCCATGAAGATTTTGTTTGTTCTCAACCCTTCTGCTTCATTTTGTGTAGGAATGATGATCAATAACTACCATTAAGCACTGTAGATGATTTCTTTGAGTATGTATACAGTACTGGTCACACTGGGAAATGGTGATTTGCTTTCAATGCTCAAGTTAACACGAGACGAACATAAAGCATTGATTACGCTGTAACTCATTCCATTCACCTCAGCTCCTGGAAAGAGTTAATTTCACAACGACAAAGAGTTGCTGTCTACAGAAACAACTCTTTCAGAGTCGGTCGTTATTACATGACATTTATGAGTAGAAATGCATCTGAAATAAACAAACATTGGAGGTGGAAGTGCCCCCTATGACGAAGAAGAATAGATGTAAAATGGTTCCAGATACATAAAATCATATCTCACACTAGCATCAATAAGCTTAAGACCTTATATGACTGTCAACTTAGGAGAAACAGCTACTCTGCAACTGACGTTTCATGCACCATCTGAATTCTTTATCCACAATTCCTAGATAAACAAGATCACCAAGTTAGTTTATGAAATAGCTCTGTTAGAAACATGAAAGAAGAAGAGAACAAAGTTACTTAAATCGTAAGGTAAGAACGTAATATTTCACCTGGATTGCTGCAATCAGCTACAAGCTTGAACAGACCTCGACTGAGGGAAAGGTGATGAGTTCCTTCTAAGAGTTTTATAAATGGGCATTGGCAACACAGTCTCAAAAGCCTCCACAAGTAGTGCCACCTTTTTCTTTCTAGCTGGAGCAAGTTTCGTAACAGCTTTTTGGAGTGCAAAATCAAGCATCCATTCTTCAGAATTTTTCCTGTCATCCATATCCTGATGCTTGAGATCAACCTTTTCAGCCTCTGGGTCAGGAACAACTGGTAGAAAGTTGGGTTCTTTGGGGTTGAATTCCCTCTGTTCATCTGAATCTTTGATGGGTTTCTTTGACTGGATCATCCATTTTCTCTTGCTACAGGTGCTAGGAAGTTCTGGTTCAAAATTGCTTCCGAAGTGAGGTATTGCACACTGTGATACAGTGCCGGTTCCTTCATTGTCTGTGCATAACGTTTCTGTTGTGCCTAACTTGAAGCAATCTTCGTCTTCAATCTTCTCAACATCTGCTCTGTAGCTATTGTTGTCCAAGTTGATTTTATACATCCTTGAATCACTGTTCTGTTCGGAGTCGACAGAGGTATGGATTTTGAACTGGCTAGCTCCGTCTTGATCTTCCTCCAATAGATCCTGGTTCTCAACAACAGTATGAAGCTCATCTGGGCCACTTTCATCGTTGAAATAGTTACTCATTTCACCATCACCATCAGCTTCAGCAATCTGGAAGGTTTCAGCAGCAATTTGGTCTTGGCTGTTATCTACCTCACTATCATCTGGTTCAACTTCTGAGAAACTCCGAGATGAATAGGAAATTTGGCTTCCAACTAATGATTTGACATCCTCTATGCGCTCCTGATACTCTATTGCATCTCCGATTTCACTTTTATGGAGCTCTTGGTCTGTTGTAGGAAAACCGATGGCCATTGTTTCTGCATCCTGATCAGCAGTCACTTGATTCTGAGTTGCATCATCGGCATGAAGAGATATATCCTCTTGATGATGAATGAATATGTCAGGTATCGAGTCAGTCAGGCAATGAATTTCATAATCTTGAAGTTGATTTAAGTCAGAAACATCATTTTCCTTTTCATGAATATCATTGGATTCCTCGTGCAGGTCAAAGGAATAAGTTTCTTCTTGAAAAAGTTCTTGCCGTACATCATCAGTTAGTATCTCTTCAAATTCATCAAACTTAAGAGGCTTCTCCAATTCTGATAAATCTGAAATTTTGTCTCCGAAATCCTTGAACTTGTTCAGATGATCAGCTTCTGCATCCAACTCTGAGGCAGATGATTGAACCTCCTCCCATTCCATATCAGTCACTTCAGAAATGTTGTCTTCATCCTCCATGTTTGTACATTCCCTTTCAGTTTCATTCCTGTCAAAGCTTCTTGTAGTTACCAATTCTTCAGACCAAGTGAATGGGGACTCGTCATACTCATCTTTGATTTCCTGTTCTTTGATTTCCTCAGGAACTGGCTCTTCATTCCTGTAAAAGTACTTATTGCTCTGCTCCTCCTACTGACCAACAATTTCACTCGTACTCCCCTGTGTTGATTCAACGTCAGCCAGATTATTTTTAGCATATATCTCAATGAAGAAACCCATCCCAAGATCTCGTACTGTCGGACTATGCACAGATTCAATAGAGCCAGCTTCGTAATGTGCAGGTTCCTCGTCTGGAAACCTTCGGGCTCCACAATCCATTTCCTCCATTCCACCACTAGAAAGATTGGGTTTATCAGGAGACAAATCATTTGATTTGAAACTCTTTTGGGTTTTCAAGGAACGCCTTCTCGCCTTCAAGAAGCACCTCAACGGAGGCAGAGGACTGTGATGATGACCATTAAGAGAGCAGTAGGTATATGGGCAAACCTTAATGGCTGAAGTACCTTCAGCTTCAGTACCACCAGGATTAAGCATGAGATAAGCAGGAAACTTTGAATCCTTCAGAGTTGAAGAACAAGTATCTTTTTGCACATTCGTATCTGTGCAAAGCACTACCCTGGAAGATTTCCTAGCAGTTCCTCTTGTTGGCTTAAAGCTAGGAGATTTTGTCAAGGTTCTCACCAATTTCAAGCTTGATGACTTCGTTAAGGTTCTTGATTTG
>JANITX010000212.1:2619175-2634046 GCA_027564395.1 Erythroxylum ulei | reverse complement strand
TAAGATCCAGAAGAGTTTAAAGCTCCAACAAGTAAGTTATGCTTTAAATCTCATGGATTTGGTTGAATAAAACTCAACTATAGTTTATGTGTAGGTTGAATAGTGTATGAGCATGTTGTAATCTCTAGGGTTATCAATTATATTGTGTTTGTAAATGATTTTAGGTTGGAATAAGTTTAGAAATGAAATAAATATGATGCTTTTGGGTTAAGATGGGTTATAATTGAAAGATGGGAAGAGATCGCAACATATTTGATGTAGGTTTTGTTTGGCCAAAAGCAGGTCCCCAAGTCGTTATGGAATATATCGGGTGGATAGACAGAGCAAGGACAACGGAGAGCTGTGTGTTGCAAAATCAGGGACTACATGTCGGCCATTTAGTTGGATGGACTAAACCGGCAGTGGATTGGATTAAGCTCAATTCGGATGGGGCAATCAACCAAGGGTCCAACATTGCTACAACGGGGGGTTTACTTCGAGATAGTCAAGGGAGGTGGTGTGGAGGTTTCACTCACCACATTGGACAAGGTTCCCTTGTAGTTGCGGAACTCTGGGGCGTACACTCGGGCCTTACATTGGCTTGGGCGATGGGCTATAGAAGAGTGATCGTTGAAGTAGACTCCTTTGAGGTCATTAATATCCTATCCTCTTCCAATTTAGTCTTTCCTGATGATATTTTATTGGTGACAAGTACTCGAGGTTTATTACATCGAGCATGGGAAGTGCAACTCCGACACATGTATCGTGAAGGGAACCAGATCAGATGGCCTCGCTTGTAGCAGCTTTCAGTCCAAGTTTGCATATATTACAGGAACTCCCAATAATTGTCCGGGACCAAATCCACCGAGACAAACACGGTGCTTTGTACCGAAAGACCCTGCGTTAGTTGGGGTGCTTTTGTCTTTTTCTTTTGATTTTCCTTCGTAGAAAAAACAAATACGTAAGCTTGCCTCGAATTGTGAAGCTGTACGTGACATGACGTGAATGTGATAAATCCGAACACAGTGCCTTAGTCGGTGGATCTCGCTCGCGCTTGTTGATTAAATGTAAGCTTCGGTTCGATACACCAAATCTGTGTTGTGTAGAGGAAAGTCTCAATTCAATACATTCATGGCGATTCTCCACTCTATCTCTACTCTCCCACCAAAGCTATTCCACTCTCACTCCTCATCCCCACTCCCGTCGTCCGTTCAATTTCCTCTATTTAATCTCCATCGTCCTCGGTGTCCCTCGTTCAATCTCTGCTTCAAAGCCTCCGCCGTTGGCATCGGGGAGGACTTGCCTGACGGTTATGGGGAGAATTTTCCTGAGCCCGATCCCAGCGAGAAGAGAAGAGCCGGCATTCTGCTTCACCCGACGTCCTTCCGGGGACCCTACGGCATCGGAGATCTTGGCGACGAGGCATTTCGGTTTATTGACTGGCTTCACGCCGCTGGTTGTTCCGTTTGGCAGGTTGGAGAAATAAGTTGAATAACGTTGTTAATTCGTATTTGTAGTTTAGTTTGTTAATGAAAATTGTCGCTTGTTTTTGCAGGTTCTGCCTCTGGTTCCTCCTGGAAGAAAAGCTAACGAAGAAGGTTCTCCCTACTCGGGGCAGGTTAACCGTCTTTTAATTTGTACCCCAATTTCACTTGATGTTTTTGTTGATTTTACATGTCATTGGATATATATAGCTAAAAGGTGAATTTGCTTTTAGGATGCAAATTGTGGAAACACTTTGTTGATTTCTCTTGACGAGCTTGTGAAGGATGGTTTGTTGACCAAGGATGAGCTACCAGAACCAGTGTGAGGATTTTTGTTATATAATGCGTAATGAGCTTATGATTTGTGTTGTTTTACTCTCTTTTCTTTGACATCTTATCACTTCGATCTCACTCATGCAGAGACTCTGACCGCGTGAACTTCTCTTATGTTGCTGAGCTTAAGGACCCATTGATAGCTAAGGTAATGCATGCGGGCATAACGGTTAAGGTTCTTATCCTAAGAGCATTTCATTCAGGAATCTGTCGACTTTAGCATCTGTTATTTTGTAGGACCTTCCAAAACCGTTGGAAGAACATAATATAATGATAACCAAGGAAGAACATAATATAATGATAACAACTTTTCATTGATTCCCCTTGTATGGTCTTGCACCAACATATGTAGACCTGCATTCGTTAGCATAGGATTATTATATGTACAACTTCTGCTATTGCTATCAGTTGTTGACAAACTTGACGTTCAATTGAAACATACTTGACGGTCAATAATACAGACGGTGGTTATCAAAGGTGGCTGATTTGGAAGGGACTAAACTGAGTAGATTAAGGTTTCCTAAGATAAATTAGTAAGATGATAAATTTTCTGATGATTTTATTCATGGCTTACTATTTTGGGCTGAATAACAAATACAGCTGTAATTGTTCTACCTTTTGTATCAGTTTCTTTTTATAGTGCAGGAATTATATTAGTCTTCACTTTTTGTAGGCTGCAAAGAGGCTAATAACCAGTGACAAGAAGCTTAGGAAGGAGCTTGAAGATTTTCAGAATGACCCCAACATTTCAAGTACGATTGATTTGTTATTGATTGTCATCGGATGCTAGTAACTTGATTATACATATTTAGTTTCACTTATATCTGCATGCTTATTTTTGTCAATTTTCATCTTTCTGTTCAGCCATTACTGGCTGTAGCAACCCTTATACCTACAACAATGCCCATACATTTTTATTTGTGTGTCATATCCTTTACATTGTATCGCAGGTTGGCTTGAAGATGCAGCTTATTTTGCTGCTATTGATGATTCTTCAAATACATTAAATTGGTATGACTGGCCTGAACCTTTGAAAAATCGTCATCTTGCAGCATTGGAGGAAATTTATCAAAGTAAAAAGAATTTTGTAAGATCTGAATATTTTCCCTGTTTTTTTCCTTGCAAATTCTCCTTTTCTTCAGTTTCTGTACCCGATCCTAGGAGCTATCTAATTATTGATTACTTATTACCTCCACAGATAGAAGTATTCATTGCTCAACAGTTCTTATTTCAAAGACAATGGCAGAGAGTTAGAAACTATGCGTGGGAAAAGGGAATCAGTATAATGGGCGACATGCCTATTTATGTAGGTTATCATAGTGCTGATGTTTGGGCAAACAGAAAACAGTTTTTGCTGGTGAGTATCTTTCTTCATTGAAAAGGAAAAAATATCACTTATTTGACAATTGTTTTCCACAAACTTCATTTTACACTGCTGAACTTTCCTAGTAAGTTCATAAGTATGGGATGCTGGCCACTGAACTTTCTGCTTTTTGCCAGGACAGGAATGGTTTTCCTCGTCTAGTGAGTGGTGTTCCCCCTGATGCTTTCAGTGAAACTGGTCAGCTATGGGGAAGGTTTGTCATAAACCACATGATTGGCAAGAAAATGAAGTCTATATTCTGTTAATGGAATGAGATATCTAGTCATCATAAATATGTTTACCCTGTACAAATAATTCTGTTGCACTTTTCTTCCTGCAACTTTGCCCTCTTTACTTTATTTACTAATTCCAAGAGACGACAAGTTTTGGTGGATGATAGTTGATAGCTCCCATGTGTTTAGCCTTTTCAGTTGTTCACCTAACATTACTTGATATATGCTAAATTGCATATTTTCATCAAATCAATTGTTACGTGGTAACATTTCATGCTAGTTATGTTCCAAAACAGCAAATAAAATGGTTTGGGTCAAGTAAACGGTTTTTAGATGATATTTAAGATATTTGGTGCATCATCTTTTCAGTTTTATCTTGTTTGCTTTGACAAAAGCTTTAATTAATATTTCAGATGTGTTTGTGAGCTTAATGACTGACTTCATATCTGACATGAAGCCCTCTATATGATTGGAAAGCTATGGAGAGAGATGGATATTCATGGTGGGTACAACGCATACAACGGGCTCAAGATCTTTATGATGAATTTAGAATAGACCATTTCAGAGGTTTTGCTGGATTCTGGGCTGTTCCTTCTGGTGAGACAATCTCTGAGACATAGGGAAAGGGTCAACTGAGCCTAACGATTACTATTAATTACAAAATGACCCCTAAATGTTTCTAGAATGTGCAATTAATCCCTGACGTTTATAGATTCAGATAATTTGGCCCTTATTTGAAAGAATTATTATCATAAATTGTTATATTTTGATGGGTGTTATACACTTTCTATTCAAATAAGAGCCAAGTTATTTGATTTTTTAAGGCTAGGGAGTTAAGGTGCTCTAAAGATATTTGCTATATTATATTTGAAAGTGAACTTTTAATGGTTTATTTGGCTCATTTTCATTGAGAGTCCCATAATTAAAGTTTCTATATACAGAATTAATTTTGGTAAGTTTCATAATATGCAGAAGCAACAGTTGCCATGGATGGGAATTGGAAGGTTAGTTCTGTTTTACTCTGTGTTTTCTTTTTTCTTTTCTTGTTTCTTTTGAACTTTCTGTCATCCATTCGTGATTCTTTTCTGTGGCAGTAGGCAGGGCCTGGAAAAGCCCTATTTGATGCCATTTTCAAATCTGTAGGAAAGATCGGCATAATAGCTGAAGATTTGGTATGTTCCATCAGATTTTATAACCCTATTGTATCTGAACTTACCCCTTTTAGTCTTGATGCATTGGTGACCATACTTTTGAAATCTTGTTACGGGCTGGATTGGATAACTGTTTATTTATGGACACAAGTTTCATTTTATTGATTGATATATTTGTTTCAACATCTATATTCCTAAGATTTTAATTTGCTGCATCTGCCTCATAGTGCAAAGGGAATTTGTTCGGAGATAAATTTTATCTTTGCCCATCTTTTATGAGCATTGTTCTAGTGATTGCACAACATTTACCTAGTCATCAATCTTCATTTTCTTTTTTCATTAACAATGTTGTATGGTCATGATATGATGTTGAAGGCAAATGATAGTTGATCTTGTGGGAACTCAACACATACATAATTTAGCAGTATGATTCAACCCATTGTTGAGTACCTTAATTACCTGAAGGAAAAGAATGTTGTGTTATAACGGGCTGATTGCGAATAGATTTTACTGATTTTAGTTTTCAAAGGTAAACCTATTATTGCTTTACATTATTGGATAAAACTAAAAAAACTCATTCTGTGGTATATTTGTTTGGTCAGGAATATTTGAACTCTTAAAGAAGACATTTTGGTCAAAAAAGTAGACAGGTTGCGGTGTTCAATTGCCCACTTCCATGTTTTGATATGAGACCGAATAAATTCCACCTGTAAACTATCTTTGAACTCATTTTATATTATTTAGAAGTATATTTTATTTTATTTTATTAATGAGTGAAATAATTTTTAGTGCTTACCAAATGCACTTGCTGCATTTGGTTCGGTAGATAGATTTGGAAAAAACAGCAGTTAGCCACACAAGCTTTGCAAAAGACCACTCGCATCTTTGTTATTGACTTGGAAGCACTTTTTAGTTTCTTAAAGCTTCTTAGTTTAGAATTATTTAATTTTGTATAATAGAAATGACAGATGTAGGTAAGTTATAATTTCACAGGTAATAAGGTCTCTTATAATAAGGATTTTAAGGGACCATATAAATAAATGAAGGAATTTATTTATTCTTTTATATACTTCTTAGTCTGTCTGAAGATTACCAGTGAAAGTTCTGTTGCATACATCTTCTTTAATTTTTCTTTTTTTCATTGCTCATGTCTCGTGCGTTGCCTTATTGCAGGGTGTTATCACTGAGGATGTAATTGAGCTTCGAAAATCCATTACTGCGCCTGGGATGGCTGTGCTGCAGTTTGGTAAGAAGGTTTTGTTTTTGTCTTTTCATGTAATGAATTCACAACTATCCTTTCATGCATATTGCCTTGACCTTTATGCTGTGCAATACTGTAGTTACATTTTATTACTCGTTGACCCAGGTTTTGGAAGTGATGCAGCTAATCCTCACTTGCCCCATAATCATGAACGTAATCAAGTTGCATACATTGGAACTCATGATAATGACACGGTAATAGTTTCATCTCTGTCTGGAATGTTCTTTGATTGTTTCCAGATTCTATAGTGTTGGCAGGTTTAATAATTGATAATACCATGCACCCTGACAGAATTCCTCTGTGAAATTTTTTTAATGAGGCTGAGGTATGACAAGTCATAATTTGGGGGCACCAAATTGTGATGAGTTGATCTCGAGTTCCTTATTTTTGTCTAAAAAACATAAAACACATGCATTCTAATGACTGTTTGTTTTTCCATAACAGATCCTGGGCTGGTGGAATGCTTTGAATGAAGCCGAGAGGTTGAATGTGAGTGTTTTTGCTTGTGTTGTAAACATGAAGCTCACAACTTTGTGTATAATGAAGCTGAATGTACCTATTGTACCTGCCATTTTTTCACGGTGTTTTTGTTACTCAGGTGCTCAAGTATCTTTCAGTTACAGAACAAGATGATATCTCGTGGGCACTTATCCAAGCTGCAATCGCATCAGTTGCGCAAACTTCAGTTCTAACCATGCAAGATATTCTCGGACTTGGGAGTTCGGCTAGGATGAACATTCCTGCTACACAGGTACAACACATTCTTTACAATATATGCATTGCTACAAGTAACAGTCTGTTCCATAGTACACCAGCGACTTTGTGTATCTATTCAAATAGTAAGGTAGCTTCAAGGATTGTCCAGCAGAAACTATCTTGACTCCTGTTGAGAGTTTAGATAGGGACTCACTCTCTTGTTTCTATCCAAGCTCTGTCTAGCCTGACGAGACTCCTGAAGCCACATAAACCTCTGTCTACTTTAGCATACTACTCTTGAATCAGAACTTGCATGATCTCCTGAAATCGCGGTAAATATGTCTTCTCCTGCCTAAAAACACAGTTGCCCTCAAACCCAAATTTCCCTGCAAGTTTACTTTATCACCTTCCCCTCCTAGTCTATTCGTAACAATGGAAATAGAACAGGACCAAGATATGACAATTGAGATTATTACCATCAAGACTTGTGATTGTTTCAAGTAATTTACAGTCATTTCAGCTTCTTCTATCATCATCATCATCTCATTATATGATGGTTATCGTTTCCTGATGAGACTCCTGAAACCATGTAAAATTCCGTCTACTTTAGTATACTACGCTTGGGTCAGAACTTGCATGATCCCTTGAAATCGCGCTAAATATGTCTACTCCTGCCAAAAAACACAGTTACCCTCAAAACTCAAATTTCCCTGCAACTTTACTTCATCACCTTCCCCTCATAGTCTATTCGTAACAATGGAAACAGAACAGGACCAAGACAGGACAATTGAGGTTATTACCATCAAGACCTGTGATTGTTTCAAGTAATTTATAGCCATTTCAGCTACTTCTATGATTATACCTTAAATTGTTTTGCTGGATACAGTTTGGAAATTGGAGTTGGCGAATCCCTAGTTCCAGGGGCTTTGATAGCATGGACAAAGAAGCACAGAAGCTCAACAATCTCTTATCCACTTATGGTCGGCTTTAGATGAACAGAGAAGAGGAGGAAGCTACCAAGATTTTACTTATCTTTTGGAATAAACGTTTGATCTTTGCTTTGTATCTATGAATTATATTAACTTTTGTTTGCTTGGACAAAAGGGGTTGGAATCTATATCCAATCCAAGCCCCTTGTGCAAAAATAATTAGCTAAAGCAATAAAATTTGCGAGTGAGACTTTTTTTATTTTTCCAAAAGTTTGAGATTTAGTTGAACAAAGAGAATATCAAAATTAATTAATTAATTAATTTTAATTTATAAAAATTAATTAGGTTTTAAAAAGTTGACCATTTGATGAATGAATTTATCAGTTTTTAATAATAAAGATTATTAAATTAAATTCAATTAGAAAGTGAAAAATTGAACTAAAAAATTGGATGAACTGATTATATCCATTCGATTATAATTTCTTTATTTTTTAGGTAGAAGATAAATACTTTTTTATAATGTTTGTATTTTTAAATTATTTAAAGTATTTTGTAATATTAGAAATTTTAAAGAGAATAATTTGATATTCATGCGATAAAAAGTTTATTTTAAAATATTTTAATATTATACTATAATTTTTTAAATGACTAAAATTTATAAAAGAGTTATGATTTTTTTATTTAAGAATAAAGATAGTTAAAAAAACTCTTTTTGATATTTTTAACTTAAATTTTTTTGTTATGTTAAATTATCTAAAAAGCATAATATAATTTAAATTTTTTTAATAAAAGTACCTTTCTTTAGATTTTTTCTGAATTATTTTAATTTATCACATCCTTATTTGAGTGTATTAAAACTTAAATTTAAAATAAAATTTACGATAAATTTTCTTTTTTAAACTTAAAATATGTTTAAAATTATTTAATTTTTTAATATAAGTTTATTTTCATTTGTAAATAAATATATTTTAAATATTTTTCTTTTTGTCATAAAAGAATATGTGAAATGGGATCGAATAATTAAAAATCACTATTTTAAAATTTAATAAAATGAGATTAAAAAAAAGAGTTGAAATTATGTTTATGCAAGAACAACTCAAGATTAGGGACCAAGAAACTTTGTCATAATGAACACAGTTATGTCAGTCCAGTAGAATGAGAAATCGCCGGAGATTATTACACCAATTGGCATATTACCGGCGGACCACAAGCAAAGAAGACTTCCCATTTCCTACTTCTTCAAACCCATCACTTGTTCATTCTCATAACAAGTGTCGAGCAGCTGAAACCAGAAGACTACAATTAGCCTACCTGTTACAATTATCCACACACAACAAACTCATAGCCCGCCCTAAACAAATCCATGCCCATGTTTTAGTTTCGGGTTTGGAGTCGAATGTTTACTTTTCCAATGTTCTTTTGCGTTGTTATGCGAGTTCTGGGTTTTTGTGTTATGCACGTAAGTTGTTCGATAAAATGCCCGAGAAGAACTCGATTTCTTGGTCTTCCATGGTTTCTATATATAGCAAGTATGGTTTTTACGAGGAAGCGTTGGTAGTGTTTTTGGAATTTAGAAGATGTTGTTTCGGGTATACCTATGAATGTATATTAGCTAGTGTTATGAGAGCTTGTGCAGGGGTGGGTGGTGATAATAGAGGTGACAGTATTGGTAAGCAAGTGCATGGATTGGTCATTAAGGTTGGTTTTGATCAGGATATTTATGTGGGTAGTTCCTTGATTGATTTTTACGTGAAGAGTGGTGAAATTGATGAGGGGAAATTTGTATTTGATTGCTTGTTGGAGAAGAGTATGGTTACTTGGACTACCATGATAACTGGCTATGCCAAAAATGGGAAGAGTGAGAAGTCATTGCAACTTTTTAACCAAATGATGGAAACTGATGTTGTTCCTGATAAATATGTGCTCTCCAGTGTTTTGAGTGCTTGTGCAGCACTTGAATTTTCCGAGGGAGGCAAACAAATTCATGGTCATGTATTTAGGAGAGGAATAGAAATGGATGTTTCAGTGAGTAATGTGCTTATTGATTTGTTTATGAAATGTGGCAAAGTACAAAATGCTAGGAAAATATTTGATTTGATGATAGGGAGAGACGTTGTCTCGTGGACCACATTGATTGCTGGGTATATGCAAAATTCTTTTGATGCAGAAGCTATTGAACTTTTTTTTGAGATGACGAGTTCAGGTTGGAAGCCAGATGGGTTTACGTGCACTAGCATACTCACATCTTGTGGTTCACTTGAAGCTTTAAAACAAGGGAAGCAAGTGCATGCTTACAGTATTAAGACCAATCTACAATATGAGCTTTTTGTAGGAAACAGTCTGATTGATATGTACGGGAAGTGTAATTCCTTGGCCAATGCAAGAAGAGTTTTCAATAGCATGACTGACCATAATACGGTCTCTTACAATGCGATAATTGAAGGATATGCAAGCGATAACCAATTGTCTGAAGCTTTGGATATGTTTTACGAGATGAGGTTTAAGAGGATACGACCAAGCCTTTTGACATTTGTGAGCCTTATTGGTGTGTCCGCTGCATTATCAACCTTGAATCTGACCAAGCAAATTCATGTTTTTGTTGTTAAACTAGGCCTATTTTCAGAAATATTTGTTGGTACTGCCCTAATAGATGCCTATTCGAAATCCTTTTCTATACCGGATGCTAGACTAGTATTTGATGAGATGAAGGAGAAGGATATTGTTGTCTGGTATGCTATGATTTTTGGCTATATTTACCAATGGGAAAATGAAGAGGCTCTTAAACTTTACTGTGATTTACAGTTATCAGAACAGAAACCCAATATTTTCACTTTTGCTGCACTTATTACAGCAAGCAGCCACCTAGCAAGACTCCAACGTGGACAACAGTTTCATGGCCATCTTATTAAGATGGGTCTGGTTCTTGATCCAGTTGTTCTAAACTCCCTTATAGACATGTATGCTAAATGTGGAAGCTTTGAAGATGCTTGTAAGACATTTGATTCAGCTATTGATAGAGATATTGTCTGTTGGAATACCATGATCTTAACATACGCACATCATGGAGAAGCTGAAGAAGCTCTTGAATTGTTTGAAAGAATGAAAGAGCTGGGATTAAAACCTAACTATGTGACATTTCTGGGCGTGCTTTCAGCTTGTAGTCATGCAGGGTGTATTGCCGATGGTTTTTTACACTTTGAATCAATGTTGAGGTTTGGTGTTGAACCTGGAATAGAACATTATGCTTCCATGGTTTCTCTTTTGGGCCGTGCTGGTAGAGTATATGAGGCAATAGAGTTTATTGAGAAAATGCCAATAAATCCAGGAGCAGTGATCTGGAGGAGTTTGCTCAGTACGTGTAGGGTCTCTGGTGATGTTGAAGTGGGTAAGTATGCAGCTGAAATGGCTATTTCCATGGATCCAACAGATAGTGGTTCTTATGCTATGCTTTCCAATATATTTGCATCCAAAGGGATGTGGGAAGATGCTAGAAGTGTAAGGCAAACAATGGATCTTAATGGGGTAGTGAAAGAAACAGGGCATAGTTGGATAGAAGTGGGCAAAGAAGTTAATGTATTTGTTGCAAGAGACAGAACTCATGATACTGAACATATCTGTTCACTTCTGGATAACTTGATACCGCAAACTGAACTGCCCGACTCTGTTCCCGATAATATTGCACTTATAGTGAATGGTTAACTGTAAAATGGTCCACTTCCTTCAGGCTGGAATGGGATCTGGTATTAAGAGGGAACTCTGATGGAGACAAGACACGGCAGATCATACTCTGCATGTAGGGTTGACTATACACCAACTACAATAGCCAAGGTACAGTTTTTTGTGAGATAGCAGGATATAAAAGTTGAGTACCAGTTTAATTCTTTGGTCAAAATCATTACAGGTTCATACTTCGTTTGGGAAATCCCATCGCTGGTATTGAACGAGGTAAAATTTTGTTTCCAGTATAGTTTGTCCACGCAGAGGAATAACAAAATAAGTCATAAGAAAATGATACTTATAAGGATAGGAGTTAATAATGATGAATATGGATTAAGGGCTGTACTATTTAATTCCTTGCAATCTGTAATTATCTTTCCAATCAACAACATATTCAAGGAACAAGTTCTACTTGTGTTTGTAAAACTTGGTATGGTGGAAGGGCTAAAAATCATCGTACTCAACGAAGACAAGACATCTTTCTGCATTGGACTTGTCTTTTTTACAAACTTTTTGTAGGACATGTAAGCAATTAACCATGGTGGTGTAGTAAGGCGCTGTCATTAGAATTTAGCTCTTTATCACGTTGAGAATGGTGCCCTTATAAGCAAGGTTAGCCTGAAAGTCAACAATTTCTCCTCTAAGATCAAGAATGATGAATGCTTCTGAGGGATTATGCAGCTTGCTCAATTGCTTCAATGCATTGTAGTACAGTTGCCTTGTTTGACATAGCTGTCGTTAAAGCTTCATGAAGGACCTTGTTGGTTTTCAGGAGAGATGCAGAAATCAAAACCTGCATTACATTATCGCAGCATTAGCATTCTGATCATAAAAGAACAGAAAAATGTAAACAATGATACCACTTTTTTTAATTACATACAGTGAATATAAGATGGTGAAAGTTGCATCAATAGTGTTCTTCATGCTTAAAATATCTAGCAATATAAAAATTGAACAAGAAAAATGCATATCAAGGGAAATTGCATTCCTAGTCAGAGTAATTACTTACAGCCCATCGAGTTAGGTTCTGTTGCTGATCTTTGCTAAGCTGTGGTTTGCTTCTGTTTATGAATCTCTGCAAAACATCAGAAAATCTAGATTACTAGCAACTGTAGCTTCAACAGCTTTTCGAAACTTGACTTCCATTGAAGTATTTTTCAAACCTGAAGAGTGAAGAGATCAGCTGACTGACCAATCACCTTGTCATATTGCAGACCTTCTGCAGCAAGTCCAGCCATCGCAACAACTGCCAACCTGATAGTAAGTGTCAAAGCTTGAGAATCTTATGCTTATTGCATTTACTCTCATTTCCTTAGTCTAGTTGATCCCAACCTTTCGTATTACCTAATGTCTGTGTCTGTGTGTGCACCTATAGTTGGGTATGTCTGTCTACAGACTCTACACACGTATATGCATTTAAGACACGGGAGCTGGATACGTAAACTCCAGATCCCTCAAAAAGAAATACTAATGGATTTTCATGATAACATTTAGATTAAGGCGTTCTCAATGCCTACCTGTCAAGTTCGTTGGAATCAAGCTGCCCACTATAAATCAACTTTTCCAGTCTGTCATCAATAAGATTGACATGCTCTTTGCCAATATCCAACGAGTAGCCCAAGATAGGGAGTCCGAGCAGATAAGAAACTGAAATTTCAAGAAGCAATGTCTTATGAATGCAGCCAAATTGAGCTTACAATGTTGTATGTTTAAATCTCGAAAGGAGAAGGCAATACTTAAAAAATGAGCTGCTTCGTGCCGAGCTATCCTCTCCTGGTAATCAGGGAAGAAAGATGAAAAGCCGCCAATTGCAGCTTGAAGAAGCCTACGAGTATTAATGTTGATCATTAAACCATCAGTTCTTCCTCTAAATGATGAATGTCAAGGGATACAGTGTCCAAGCTTTTAAGTAAGTTATGACAGAGCAGCAAGCTGTTACCCAGGTGAAATGCTACCAATAGCCAAGACTATCAACGAGATGCTTCCAATAAGGTATGGCACAAAGAATCCCCAGTCCTGCAGTAAGCATCATCATAGCACATGCATTACTTATTTTCCTGATTACTTTGTTAGGTATACTTAGTTTCTATTAGCATTTTCCCCATCACATGCATACATATTGGCTTAATTATCTAAAAGTATGAATGAATTGGACGGCTGAAGAATGCACATTAAAACCATAACATGCTCAGATCTTAATACTGTCACTCGACACACGCGCACATCGAATCCAGACTGATCATTTAATTGTTTTTTTATTGTATTTTGGTATTTCACGTCATTCCTAAAGATGAATTATCAAAGATTTGACTTGACATTCCTTACTTATGCTCATGTTAGTGTTAGGTTTACTGATGCAATCACTTACCCCTGGAAGCTGACCAGCAAGCACTCCCAAGAATCCTGTTGTTCCAACTACTGTGAAAAGAAAAGCCGCCTGTATTACTAAAACAAATTAACTGTAGCCATGGATGATTGAAACCGGCTGCCAAAGTATGACACAAAGGTGATATTTACACAAAGCTGAGTCAAGCAAAGTCTTTTTTTTCCAATATGTAAGTTATCTTCCTTGCAATGTGAAAAAACTTCTATTCTCATATCTCAGATTATGACTGGAGTATCATTGAATCTTTTCAGCATTTTGTGGAGAATTTTGCTTATACTAGATCTCTTTTTCTAGGAATAGCAGATATGATACAGAATCTGATCGAGCATAGTGCTCCAACTATGTATGGCCACATTAAAAGTGCATCTTTAATTCTTGTACGCCAGTTTAATGATACTTACATCATTTCTGACACTTGGGATTGCGAGGTTGTCCGCATTTTTAATTCCAAGACTTGTTAGCTCCCGAAGAGATGTCTAATGCATGAGATTTAGAAGTCAAAAGTTTGTTCTGTAAACTAAGTAAGAAGAGAATGTTGTGCCTAGAAGAAGAAATGTTTGGTCTCAATTATCAACGTGTTATCACAATCATGATATTAATAAATTGCTTTCAACTAGAGTTTAAGTGATAGATTCGATTCAATAACGTAATAATACATCATTGAACCCTAAAGATATAGGTTGAAATCGACCATCCGACAAGAGACGTATGGTTGAGAATTCCATCTCTTTGCCCAACCTACTTCACTTAAAGCATCAAGAGCCTCTTTAACAGCAGCACTATCTTTCTGCAGAAAGTAAATAACTACAGGATCAGTTGGTTGTGAAAACTTGGCTTGTCCTAAAAGCTTAAACTACAAAACCAAACCAAGAAAAACGAAAGCTGTGTATGGCAAGCAATCATCAGCACTAAAACAACAAAAAAGAAGTAAAAACCTTAGCTAGAGCAGATTGAAGGCCACTGAGATTGACCCCAGGTGTTGTGGAAGACGAGGAGGATGCTCTAATTTGGAATTTGGAAGGAGCAAATGCAAATGAAATTGCAGAATGTAAAGTGAACATTTCTTCCGACAAACTTTGTGTGCGTTTGTTTGGGGAAGGAGAAGTTGGTTGGTGAGATAACTGTTGTGTGGGCTTGGCGCCAGGATCAGTTTCATACCCACGTGTTGCGACATCAACCAATTAAGCCATGCACTGAACATGCCAAATACGACGGCGTTTGAATCGTCTGTTTCGGCTCAAAACAGAAAAAGCAAAAGCCGTTGTTGAGAGTGGGATTTGAACCCACGCCCTTTCGGACCAGAACCTTAATCTGGCGCCTTAGACCAACTCGGCCATCT
>JANITX010000212.1:2601762-2613380 GCA_027564395.1 Erythroxylum ulei | reverse complement strand
CACCGAGATAAAATCAAGGGGGAAGTTAAATTCCTAGATTTTCATTCCATTGGCGGGTATTTTTGTTACCCCTCATACCCGCCCCACGGGTAAAAATTTGCTCCCCATACTTACCCCCATTTGGGTAATTTTATCGGGTACCCATCGAGTTCAGGTACAATTGCCATCGCTACGCACGGTACATCTTTTAAGATTAAAGTCTCAACTATTATATCTCAAATGGCAAATCTTAGTGTATAAGATTGTCTCCCTTTTTTCGGATACGATCATTAATTATACGATCGTTCATTATTTGTGAGGTTATTTCCGTGACTTGAAATTATGAAATTCCAAAACATATAAACCCAAGTAATGATTTAAGTTATAATTAAATCATTGAGAAATAATGAAGATTAATAATAAATGTCTATCATAGCGTACTTTTGATCATTCTAACTGAAACTAATATATTAAATTATTAATTACTTAAAAATCATATATAATGAAGAAAAATAAACAACCATACTGTTATGTCCCTTTCGGCTTACTCCTTTTTACATGCAATGTCTCTTTTATTTAGACAATAAATGACATTGAATTCAAAGCTTCACAACTCTCAATGCGTTACATGAACATCAAGTCTAGTCTGGTCGTCTGATCTTCCATATTCTACTGCATCTCTTTCTCCGTGTTCTTCTTAATCTTATATTGTAAGCTCGCCGATTTTGACCTTTAAATCTATGGTCTCTCATTCAATGCTCTCCGCTGCTGTTTCTATTCCTCCTCTCTCTTCATCTCCAATAATCATTTTTCTTAGTATAACGTAAGTTTAAAGAGCCACATTGCATGCAAAACCACAATCACCGACTTTCAACTCCACGTGAATCTATATATATGTGTGTGTTTGTGTCTGTGTGTCTGTGTGCATTAGCTTATTCAAACCAACTTCTTATACCATAATTCTCTCTTAAACTCTCTGCTTTCGATCCCTTCTGCTGTTATTGATTAGTTTCTGAAACATTCATGATGTTGTGTAAGGACACAAGCTGGTGGGTTTTCACACTACCGGCATTTCTCGGGTCCAAAACCCTTCTAGATGGCTACTTTTTGTGTCTACTTGTTGTGGTATGTGTATCTCTTACATGGGCATTTTCTGCTGGTGGAGTTGCTTGGAGAGATGGCAGAAACCAACGAGGTCTTGTCTCAATCCCAGGGCCTCGAGGTTTGCCAATCTTTGGTAGTCTCTTTACTCTGAGCAGGGGCTTGGCTCATCGTTCGTTAGCCGCTATGGCGTGGAGTCGAGCCAACACTGAGCTCATGGCGTTTAGCCTAGGAGCCACTCCTGTGATTGTGGCTTCTGACCCTCACACTGCCCGAGAAATTTTGACTTCTCCTCACTTCGCTGACCGTCCAATCAAACAGTCGGCTAAGTGCCTCATGTTTAGCCGAGCCATAGGTTTCGCACCTAACGGTGCTTATTGGAGGCTACTGAGACGGATCGCTTCCTCACACCTTTTCGCTCCCCGGCGCATTTTGGCCCACGAACCTCTCCGTCAGCTAGAGTGTCTCGACTTGCTGAGAAACGTAGCGAACGACCAGAAACAAAACGGGCTTGTCTCGTTAAGACGACACCTTCAGCTCGCTTCCTTAAACAACATCATGGGAAGTGTGTTTGGAAAGAGATATGACCCTTTGGATGATAGTGAAGAGCTCGAGGAGCTTAGAGATATGGTAAGAGAAGGGTTTGAGCTATTGGGTGCTTTTAACTGGTCTGATCATTTACCATGGTTGAACTATTTCTACGATCCATTTCGTATCAATGAACGTTGCTTGAAACTCGTTCCCCGAGTCAAGAAGTTCGTTAGAGGAATCATCGAAGAGCATCTTATTAATATGAATAAGACAAGAAAGGAGTATGAAAATGGTGATTTTGTTGATGTTCTGCTGTCTCTTGAAGGTGAAGAGAAGCTCCAAGACGATGATATGGTTGCTGTTTTATGGGTAACTACGCCATAACCCTAACTTGGACCTGTTTAAGTGTAAAGATTAACTCTGTTTTTAACTGTGCAGGAGATGATTTTCAGAGGAACTGATACGACAGCTCTCTTGACTGAGTGGGTTATGGCGGAGCTGGTGTTACACACAGATGTCCAACAAAAGCTTCGAAGGGAGCTTGATGACGTGGCAGCTCAATATGGAAGCTTAAGGGATTCTGCGTTGGCAAAGTTGCCGTATCTGCATGCTGTGATTAAGGAAACCTTGAGAATACACCCACCTGGACCACTCCTGTCCTGGGCCAGGTTGTCCACGTCAGACGTCCAGCTTGGCAATGGATTCTTGATTCCCGCTAACACGACGGCTATGGTCAACATGTGGGCCATCACACATGACCCTCAAGTGTGGGAAGATCCACTAGAGTTCAAGCCGGAGAGGTTTATCGACGCTGACGTGGACGTGAGAGGTGGTGATCTCAGGCTGGCACCGTTCGGAGCTGGTCGTAGGGTTTGTCCCGGAAAGAGCCTGGGGTTAGTGACTGTGGCACTTTGGGTGGCTAAGTTGGTGCACCATTTCAACTGGGTTCAAGACCAAACGCACCCAGTTGATCTAAGTGAGGTCTTGAAGCTCTCTTGTGAGATGAAGTACCCATTAAGTGCTGTGGCTACGGAGGAAGGCTGTGTCTCTTTCTAGGGTTTTAATTATTGTAGGTGGCAGTTTCTTGCTAAACGTAAGTGCAGTATTTGTCAGTAGCAAGACCATAGATTTGTAACCCCAGAGCAGTGTACTTGGTTTCCTTCTTTATTTTATTTTTACTGACGAAGCACAAAGTTAATCGGAATAAAAGGTTTGATTTATCAACTCTTAAAGTGTTTTACGTGTCAGATAGAGCACAGCACAGAGAGAGAGAGAGAGCCAGGGAGACTGGGACGGGTCAGGCATCAAGAACATGCAAAACCTCGTGAAAGTATCAATTATACGACTGATATGCAATGCTTTTAAATTTTCTGTCCTGAGAAACAAACAGAGGTATATCATATACGTAAAGCGTGCAGTGGGATAGGTATCACTACTGCAAAAGCCAGCTAAGCTACTCTGCTCTGTAAAAAAAAGTGAAAGAGAGAGAGGAGAGAGCTGATGGATGTTGACGGAGGACGGACACCGACAATTAATGGCAAAGAGTGAAGTGCGTGCCAATAGCTATCGGGTCGTCGTCTTCAGAACTTTATCAGAAATATTAAAGAAACCATTTTGGTTTGGACTTTGGAGTTCGTACTTTCAAAGTACAGGTATGGTATGGTAGGAACCAGACAAAAGAGTAAAGGACCTTCTTTCTCAAAAATGAGAGGATACGGGTAAAGAAAGGCCGACGGTGTGTGCAATTTAATTTTATATTTTATTTAATGTAAATAATTGAGTAATATAAATAATAATAATAATGGAAGAGTTATTTAATATTTTTATATAAAAATTAGACATTACACAAGTGATCATATTTTATATAAATGATTATCAATATATTTATTATTTTTATGAGAATCGTTTTAAAACAGTCTCTCTATTCATTAAAAGCAAACTGAGTATTATTGATAACCTCTCCAGACTTCACATATAAGTAAAGTTTTGATTGAGTTATTATAATTATCAATATATTTATTATAAAAATTAAAAATAATATGCATAGTAAAATATTAATAAATAAAATTTTATCAAATCAAAAATTCATTATTTGAGGTTTTTAAGGAAACTAGAACTTAATAATAATAATAAATGTTATTATTAAGTAATCTAAAACAAAATAAAAGATTAATGTTTACAATTTTAACAATAATCTTAATTAATAATAAAAATATAAAATTATTTCAAAACAATTAAAATATCATCATTTGATGTTGATTAATCATCACTCTACCACTTTGATAGCTCATTGCGTATGTGATTAAGTTTTTGAATGCACACTTAATACTGTTAATTAGATAATTTGAATAAATTATTTAATAAATTAATAATCTAAAATTAACTCTTAAACTTATTTCAATTAATTAGTAATACTGTACACCAATTATGCATGTAATTTGGTACATAATATTATACTTAGATTAATTAATATTTAACCAAAATTCTCTTAATTGATATTTTAAACATTTTGTAACTAAAAACCCTTAAAGAGCGGATGTTAAAGTGGTCAGTTCATTAGGGCTGAGACAACCTCAATTAGATGCAAAAGTTAATAACTTTCACACAGTTTCAATACTATTTTTTGTCCGGTACAACACAGGTAAGTACGTTACGGTATTCAGAACATTCGTTACGAATCATGTCTAAGAGAAGGGTTCAAATCCTCTGTTCTAATTATCCTGTTTCAACTTTCTCTCCGCCCCAATGTCACAACTATGTCGTTGGATCAGGATAATTGGAAAAGAGGATTTCATGCCCTAAGAGGAAAAGTTCAAATTTTTATATAATTGACTTGCAAGTATGGATGAATATTATCAAGATAACAGTTTATTTGTCATGTCATAATCTTTAACCAGGCCATATTAAGAGCCACAAAAATCAATCTGACCTGAGTTTTTGTGCACCAAATACAAACATAATCTTCAACCTTTCCTTCAATTCTGTATCACGTCAGATTCCAACCCTTCCACACCAGGAACATATATGCATGTCCTGGGCCACGTCTCGGCCGATAAATACGAAACAGGATAGGACCGAAAAGAACCAGCTTTATGCGCTCTCTTCCGCTAAGAAAGTCTCGATTTGTTCAAGTGCCTGGCAGAAAGTTAAACTTCAGTTACCACATAGCTGGAAAATGTGAATTCAAGAAGGCATTGCAGCAAGATGGAGTTCGATGTATTTAAAACATTACCACCCTAGTTTCACATAAGTAGGAACAATATACGACCTAAAAGGATACCTCGATTGCAATTATATTTGGTGTGAGACTTAATACATCGTTATGCCCCAGCTTGGCCGCAATATCTGCATGGAGGAAAGCTCGACTCTAATTCTCAGGGAATAACATGAAAAATTTAGAGATCACACAGAATACTGTATCCTTGCAATTCAGTAACAGAGTGAACAAGGCGTTTCACTGTGAACTGGACACAAGTTTTAGCCCACTTACTTTCTAGAGAGACCCTAGCATTAGCATTTTCATAGGCGTCACTTCTCTCCTCGAAAAGGGTAGATAATCGCTTTAAAGCCTACAAGGAAAAAGACAAGATGATTCAATTATGAGAATTGCAAACCACATTATATACATAGAAAAACGTGAGATGTCAAACACACCACCTTTGTGTATGCATCGCCTGGTTCATGATGCAAAAGGGGTCGAGAATGAGTTCCAACAGCAGCTATTCTTTCTGCCAAGGCTTCCAGAGGTACATCCAGCCAGACACTGATTCCCTTATTCATATATTTCCTGGTAAACAAACACATCGGTTCCTGATTCACAGAGCCAATAAATGTCTACAAATGCCAAGATATAGACAGCAAAGTACTTATTGTGTTTAAATGCATGCAGTATCATACCAATTGATAGGTCGCACAACTGCACCTCCACCAGTAGAAACAACAAGTCTATGCATTAGAGATAGCTTCTTCAGGGCCTCAGTCTGAAATGAAGATTGTAAAAAGTTGATTATCTATGTTCCAGGCGAGTTGGACGAGTATTAAACTCCATGTCGGTGGTTTTCCCGATTTTATGTTGTCAAGAAATCAAATGGCAATTTGACTGGGGACGGGAATTAGTTCATTTGCACAGGTTTACTTATGTTTTGGTTTAGGATTCAAGTATCTATTAGGTTAAGATATCATTTTGAGTCCCTGTAGTGTTAGGATAAAGTGACAAGATTCTTGTTTGTAAGTATGAACTTTTAGTTTACAAAGAACAGAGAAAAGCTTTGCTCAAATTTCTCAATTAGAAGTTTGGAAGTTTCATACCTACTTCCCAAGAGTACTTCTTAGAACTATGATTGATTCCTAAAACCCTAGAGGTGAAATTATGGGGGGTGAGACAAATAATTATTTTTCTAATAAACCATAGTTTCCGAACATGGTTGTTCGCATCATGTATTGACATCTGTCTGCATCACAGTTAATATATAAAACAGAAGAGACCAACAAAGAAGTGGATAGTTATTATTAGTCTAGAATTGATTGAGCTAATTAGCAGAGAAATAAAGTTCAAGGAATGCAGCGATTATATGAAATGTGAAGAGTGCTTGAAATATCATGCTTCATAAATACCTCTCTCTGTCTGAAGAAAGTCTCTCCATGAAGCTTAAAGATTTCAGCAACAGAAGTTCCTTGTACAGCCTGCTCCACCAATTTGTCACTGGAGAGAAAAGGGAAAGGAAATAAATTAAAATTGATATTTCATAGAAAACCAAAAGAGTGGATGCAATTACATTCAAATGCAATTTATCTAACACCTGACGCATATTCTTTCTTGTTTCATCGAAGTTTATAATAGGTAGCTCATCTGTCTGAACACTAAATAATAAGGGAATTACAAGGACAAACCTGTCAAAGAATGAGTAATCAAGTACTTCAGATAGAACCTTTCCAATAGTGGTTTTTCCAGAGCCCATCATTCCTAAAATCAGATCATTTAGTTAACTACTAATGGACTGAATTCGTCTAACAGAAGATAACTGATTACAAATATCAACTCACCGACAAGATAAATGCAGCGTCCATTTAACAAGGGCTCAATCTCTTGTGACTTGTTCTGTTTATTGTATCAATATAATGTGAGAATTATGTGCAACTAATGTTGTATGTGGGACAGAAAACTGAGTTCTTTGATCCATGAGTTCCAAGCCCATGAACCATCTCTACACTATAGATTCCAGGAAATCATTAAGAAAATAAAGTGACTGTAAAACCACATATTTGCAGATTAAGATTAGAATTTGTACCTTCAAAATCAAAGCCTCGTGGTCTGAAGCAGGAGAACTTTCAGATTCCAAAGTTGAAGCTACAAAGGAAATGACAAAAGAATGTCAATGTTCAAAAGCTAGACGATCTCATGGATTCGTTCTATATTGCTCGTCAAAATTTCATTTCTACGTATTAAACTATTCGAAGCATCTGTCATGGATTGAACACATACCCCAGAATCATGCTCTTTTAAACTATCAGAATCAGTGAGATCAATGGCCACTTATTATGCAGCGACAACACAGAAATTTACCAGATGTTCACAATGTTACTAACTAGAAAACTCATATCAATAAGAAATCAAACAAAAATATCTGCAGAGACCCACCACGGCTCTCCAATTTACTTTGCAAATTTGAAACTTAAATTTCACAAGTAACAAAAGAACTCATGTCCCTAGTTGGTTATGTTGCTTTAAGCAAGTATGTTTAGTCACATGATATAGCACTACATAGGACTACTTTAACTTTTGAAAAATGGAAGAGGAAATGGAAAGAGAAGAAATTGCTCGAGGAATTACCAGGAAAGTTATTAAGTGAACATGAAACAGTTAGAGGCAATAATCTATGGCGATTCTTGTTTCTCGAACATTGTAAATTAGTCGAAGCAAAAGCTTGAACCCGCTGATGTTCCTTCAATCTCCTTGAAAACGTCAACGAATCCTTTGGCTTTGTCCTGATGTTTTCCGGATTTATCCGTATACAAGAAAGTTGCAAACTTTGAGCAACTTTAGCGTCCATGTCAACTCCAAAGACCGATTCTTTCAGAGACCCTCTTCAACCAATGTCTTTAATCAAACGACTGAATCAATGCGCAGAGCAAAAGAACAGACCATAACACGTATCATTCATCACCAGTTCACCGGAACACAAACAAAATGTTGACAAATTAATCGACTTAGCAATCAAAGGAACAGTCGAATGCCAGAAAGAGGAAAAACCCACATGGAGATAGTGCGAAAGATAGGATCTTGGAACAGAATTCGAAGAATTTGAGAGGTTGGTGGGAACAGGGAAGTTGTTCCTGTGCTTCTTCCTCTTCAGTTTGTGGGGTTGGTAGTTTTGATTCATTCGTGTTAGGTTGGGTTGGTGGTTCTCTCTTCTTCTTTTTTTTTTTTTTAAAGTCGGTTGGTGAAATTTTAATTTTTAAGTAAATCAAATATTTAAGAAAAAAAAGTTTGCCTTGAAACTTGAAAATTTAAAGGGACGCTTAGTTCATAGGAGGTAATGGGAATAAATATAGGAAAGAATGAGAATAGATATAATCATTATAATTATGATGGTTGATTAAGATGAAGGAATGATTACCATTATCTTTTATGGTGGTTGGTTAGTTAAAAATCTTGATAAATAAAAATTTGTTAAAATTTTGTTTTATATAAAATTTTAAATATAATTTAATTAATTATATTTTATGCACCCTATTTATAATGATAGAATGTTCAAAATCAACTATATTGTGGTATTTTTCCCATAATTTCAAAAATTGTAGATTTTTTTTAAAATTCTATTTGTATTTGTTACCCTTAAATTAATATTATTTGGTAAGTCTGTAATTTATTATGATTGTTTAAATTACTATGATAAACCATAAATTTAATAATAATAATCGCATATCCGTAAATCCATTCACCCTCGATGAGTGGTCAAATTAAAGGCATGCATAAAGCTCTTGTATAAGGAGAATAAATCAATGATTCTCATTCCTCTCAATTATCAGGGGAATGGAGGATTGCCAAGAACTGGGTAATGAAAATGTTACCCCTTCAATGATAGTTTGATGTCAAACACAAGTTTTCATTCCATTCTCATACATCTTTTTCTATTACCCCCAAACAAGCATACCCTAAAATTTTCAGTAAATTCTCCTTATTAATGCAAATTATCTAAAAATCATTGAATTTAATAAGAAGTAAAAAAAATTGTAAGATAAAAGTGAGCAAAGCTTACAAAGACAGAAAACTACCTAGTACAGGAGACCCCTATTAAATCATGTTCCAGCCATCTGCCAACACTAAGGGGGACTTGCCCCAAAACATGAAAACCAAGAGGAAAATCAAAACCAAGGTGAGAAAGGGAGTCAGTTGCAAAATTTCCTTCTCTGTAAATGTGAGTGAGTTTCACATTATGAAATCACTTCAGTACGTCTAGAATTCTGGCAACGAGAGGCAAACAACCTGAATTTGCTTGAACACCGCCGGTCAACATCTTAACAGCAATCTCATTATCACATTCAACAAGCACATCCAAATAGGCAAGTTTATGAGTGAGTTGAATGCCATAATAGAGAGCCCACAACTCAACACGAAGTATTGAACAACGACCCGTCTTGAAAACAAACCCATGTTTCCAGCAATCATTATGATCCCAAATCAAACCTCCACTTGCAGCAATCCCTGTGGAGGCAGCCAAAGAAGCATGAGTGTTGAGCTCCACAAAAGGGGAATGCAGACATTTCCAAAAGATTAACCTTGAACCCGAATGACTATTATTCTCCGAAGGCAACTTGTTGAAGGCATCCTGAATCAATTTAGCTTCAGAAATAGTACTCTGTAAGGTATTAAAAATGGAAGAAACGCCATAATTAAAAACTCTATCATTCCTTCGTTTCCAAAGGTTCCAGTAGCCTAAGGCAAAGATAGTAAGCCAACTAAGATGGTCATGAGAGAGATGAGAGCTTTTCATGTTCAATAACAACCAATCTTCCAGATTAACATTCCAAAAGGAGCTCAAATTATTAAAATCAGTAAAGAGATGCCAGAATTGAACAACAACATGACAATCCTGGAGAATGTGTAGAAGGGTTTCAGGCTCGTCGTTGCAAATATCACAACTTCCAGAGTCACTTAAGTGTCGTCGTTTTCTTTCATCGTTGGTTAATACTCCATTGTTTAGGGCTAGCCAAAAAAACATTCTGATTTTTTTAGGGCTTGGCCACTTCCAAATCAACTTCCAAGGAAAATTATGAGAAGGAATATAATTTTTAGAAAGAAAATCATACGCAGACCTCAAAGTAAAATCTCCTGAAGAAGACAGACCCCACAAAGTGAGTCCTTACCACAAGCATCGGAGGGTACCAGTGTAGCAGCAATAAAAGAGCATATTGAAGTGGGGAGCAACTGAGAAAAATACTCCCATCTCCAATCTTCATCATCAGTAACAAAAAAAGAGACAGTTTTATCAATCACATTATCCGGAATAGGTCCACTAGCTGCATGCAGCAAAGGCTCTGAGACACCCGGTAGCCATCTATGTTTCCAAAATTTGACCGTGCTCCCATCACCTAAGGCCCAAAAGGCGTTAGAAATCACAACATCCCAATTTGCAGTCACCAAACGCCATAGAGGAGTACAAGAAGCAGGAGCAACAATATTATTTAGGACATCAATTCTGAATTTGTATTTGGAACGAAGCACCTTAGTCCATAGACTATTAGAATTTGTCAACATATGCCATCCAACTTTCATAGCATAGGCTTTGTTAACTAGGCGAAGATTCCTCAAACCCAAACCTCCAGCTCCTTTAGAATGCTGCACTTTATCCCAAGCAACTAGAGACAGATTCCTTTTGTCCTTTTCCTTTGTCCATACGAAACTTCTGCTGATTTTTTCCATCTCATCACAAATAGTAACAGGGATCTTAGACGTTTGCTTGGCACCTGCCTTCAAACCAACACACCCTCCCCTACCTGTTGATGATGTTGGTGCAGCCCTAGCAGCCAGTGCGCTAGCCGAGGAAGGCCAACCAACTAAGGGAGTCCCTGAGCTTGTCACTTTAGAGACCCTTGCTGGTAAGATCGACGGACATTTTACTGATCTCTTCTGACTCCATGATGCTCTCTTATGAGAGATGGAGCGGCAGAAGGATAAAGATGTTATGTATGATCAGGACAGGTGTTATCATCGTCGCATGGATGCTTTGATCATCGAATGCTTACAATTCCAATTACCCTCTAATGAGGATGAAAGGATGAGTGGTGTTGGCACATTTGGGCCAGGCACGTCTGGAACAGGACCGTCTGGGTTTGAAGCTGATCATCCTACAAGCTAGTCTTGAGTCTTTTTGTTTTCTGTGTTGTTATTTTATCCTTGAGTCTTTATGTTTTCAGTCTTGAGTCTGCTGGATACTTAGTTAACTTTTTTGATGTTATTCTGGATGCTGCGACTTATTTCATTGGCTTTTGATGGCCCTCTTGTTTTATGATTCTCATTGTGTTTTGATTGCCCCCTAATCGCGGCTCTACGACTCGATCTTAAAATCGATCCTTAGAAACCGGTCAAAATAATAAATTCCAAGATTGCAAGATAGGTTGTAACCTCGGGTCGTCTTTCTAAGTTGGAACCGACGAAAAAGGTTTAAGCTAGCCTATAAGTCAAAAAATGCTATTAAAGTTGATAAAAGAAGGTGGGTTTTACAAGTTGATCAAAATTGAGCAAATTAACTAAATTATAGAAAATTGTATAAAACGTATATTTTTGGAGTTTTGGGAATTTTAAAACAAACAAAGTTCAAACTATGATCAAATTGGATAAAGTCCTCTGGAAAATGAGCTTAGGCTATCCCGATTCAAATCAAATTTTCAGAGATGAAATCCACTAAGTTTTCAAAAGATCAACCCTATAGGACTCTTTAGGTCCAAGGATTTAATTAATGAACTCCATTATTTAAAACCTTGTTAAAAACCTTAGTGTGTGAAAT
>JANITX010000212.1:2552384-2565645 GCA_027564395.1 Erythroxylum ulei | reverse complement strand
ATCGTAAGTCCTAGCGTCTCCATTATTCTTCACATGAAGCACGGTCTCAAAGTTAGGATTGCCAAAAGATGGGGATGAAGAGGGTCATGTTCATCAAGTTAAATCTTTATCTTCTTCTGTGTACGAGGATCATCTAAAATTCGAAATATCTATTGTGCTTATCCAATCATATTAAATAAATAAAATTATATATATAGACACACACAATCTATAGTATTCTATCAATAAAATATTGGCTGAAGTACCAAATTATTGATCCATTGTGGAGATTGATTAGACATGTCCCTTAAAAGATACCCATCACAAGTTACAAAGCCATAAAAGTTGATTAATCACAAGGTTGTTGGACCAGATCCTCTGGTCCTGTTTTTTTTGGACGAATTCTGTGCCATTATCTTACCCATTTATCTATATAGTCGTAACATAAAGTAGGTACACAAAAAGGACTCTAAATTTTTTGTCTAATTTTATGGTGTTTTATTGTGCCCAGTAAATTTCAGCCATTTATTTATGCGAGTCCTGTGTGAGCTCTACATAAATAAACATAAAACTCGCATAAATAAATGACTGAGATTTACTGGAGACACCATAAAATTAGACAGAGAATCTTGTTCACACAAAAAGTGAGCCAAAGTATATAGGACATCTATAAATCACAAATTCACTAAAGCACAACTTGTCTTCTCATTCTTTGCATTTTCACGCTAGACATAACGAGTGGAAATAGAAAAGGCAAAGAATTTAATGTAAACAAATAAAAATTATCGGGTAAAATTTATTTTTAATTAAATTTAAATTATATTCAAATTTTAAATTAGCTTAATCTCAAATTTTATTTTTTAAATTAGATTCAAATTTTAATTTAGCTTAATCTCAAATTTCATATTCAGTTCAACTCAATTGATTAAAATTATGTATAATATTAAATACAGGTCTATTTTAAAACAACTATCTCAATTGATTAAAAAGATATTAGTTTAAATTAAAAGTGTATTATGAACTTCAACATTTACAATAGAATATATAATAAACATTTACATTTTACGCATTTGAATTGAATTTTAATATTTTTAAAACATTCAAAATAAATTTTAACGGGATAACTTCTCATCAAGTAACAGCGAACCCACTTTTTAATTAATTTTTAAAAAGTTAATTACATGATAACTTAACTTATTTTTAAAAAAAATATAAAAAATTATATTATATTAGTATTGACACAATATTGAACACTTCGAACTATTAAAATTATATTATATTACACGAATCCGCAGAGTGGCGTAGGTGGAGATTGAGTGGCTAATTAGTGTCCACTCCACCGTCCAGGAGACATCCACGATAATTAGGCATATGATCTGCCTGCTATGCTGGTTTTTCGCTTGGATTAGATGAACCTGGAATCGAGCTTGGTGCCTCTTCTCGTCGCGTTCACAAGACCAACTAGCACAAGAAGCATATAGACAGATGCATGCAACTCCAAAAGCAATGTCTTCACTTGGCCTGCTTGATATTTTCTTGGCACTCCATTTGCTTTCTCAGCATTCTCTTCTGCTTTTCACAAGGAAATATCATTCCAGAGAACTAACAGTTTGTAGGAACATAAACAGATTTGCTCCTACGACGGAACTAGAACGTACCAGAAAAATAAATACAGCCATGAAATTCTGAGGCACATCATGCTTGGCAAACTAGGCACATCCGACCGGAGGGTAACTGGTAAAACTTGATGAACTTGGTCTCGGGTCTAGTACAGAGTATTTCATTTTACTAAGGCTGTTCCTGGTTGGAACATTTGCATTTTATGTATATAAGACCAAAAGCAATGTCTACTAAATGCTTGAAAGCATAATAGGGAAGGCTATTTAGTGTTCCAGAATTCTACAACTTGGTGAACATAATGCAGGACAAGGTAAACTAAACCAGATAAAACTCTTGAGCCTATCATTAACAACATTGTAATAAAAAGCAATATCCCAAGAGCCCAAGGAGTACAGAACATTAAACAAAGTAAAAAAGAGCAAGTAAACAATTATTAGCCATCATATGCTCCCTTTGAAAATTGATCTTCTGGGTAAAAGCTGGCTACAACTTGATTGCCACCAAATTTTCTTCCGTTCATCCCTGTTCGAGCGTTCGCGGCACCGCCAATATCTGCATACTCTAAGAACACCTGAAAATGACATTAATTTGCACTTGCAACTTCAGCTTGGAGAAAAAGAGATGTAACCAAATGTTATCACATGGGAAAATGGAAACTGAGGAAATCAACTAACCTTTCCAACTCCAGGTGCAGAGCTACCATCTGGATTTGGGCGAGGGATGACAACATTCACCAGTGCACCTGCATATAGCATGTGAAAATATGCAAACCCAAAAACTTTCAAGACCATTTTAAACAATTCTCAATCTGATATAATATGGTATGGAGTCTTCCATCTTTTTGAGTGTTAGGCCTCATTCTTTACAGCGGAATGTGATTTTACAAAAGGCTGTACAACAAATATATAACAAAGACAGGATAATGAAAATGGATTAATATGCAAACTCCTTAACTGGAAAAAACATTCAGAAGTGCAAAATTACAACCATGTATCTTACCAAACTTTGCACCCTCGGTCTTCATGTCTTCCAGTATATCTTCATATTCATCATCATCATTAAGCTCATCAGCAGTAACTACTTGAGTTAGACATACAACTTTGGTGTGGGCTTGTTGAAACATAAGTCTCTGCAGAAGAAAAAGCATGCATCAGAAACTACTCCATGTACACAAATTCTTTTATAGGACAACAGAAAATGATAACTACAACAATAAGTCAAATAAGGTTGGAGTTTACCTGCAATGCAATCTGCTGCTGGGCATGCAACAGTACAGATTCCTGCTCAGGATTAGGTTGACTTGCACCTTGGTTTGCCCGCCTGATAGTAAGAGTTTTATCACCCATCTTTATTCCATTAAGTGCAGCACAATAAAGGGAAGAAAACGATACAAATTACAAAATGTCGTCTAGGGCGACAAGTTCCTGACATGTCCTCTAACAGGATTGAAAGACACCCTACAGGTGTAAAATCAAAAGTAGTGATTCCTATAGGAAAGTTCTCTACATATTTGGCTAGCCAGTCAACACACCGATTGCTTTCCCTACAGATGTGACAGGATAGGATCACCCAATTTCGAGTGAACAATTCATTGATACCCAAAACTAGGGGATTAAGAGACATTTGCCGATGAGATGGGGAGGAAAGTAATTGAATCATCTCATGCGAATCAATCTCTAACTCAATTTGTCTATAGCCTAGGGTCCAGGCAAGGTTAAGCCTCGAATAAACCCACCAAAGCTCAGCAGAGAGGGAAGAACACCAGTCAATATTCTGTACAAAGCCTCTAAGCCAAGTACCGGAATTATCACGAATCAAGCCCCCTGTTGAGGTTGACGAAAGTAATCTTCAAATTGCTCCATCAATATTCAACCGACCCAATCCAAAAGAGGTTTTTGCCACCCAAGAAGATGTTCGCAGCGAGGCGATTGTCATAGACACAAAAAGCATAGCCCTTTGAGTTCCCGGTTTCTCTGTCCTTGACCAGATCAAAACCTCGCAAGGGACCAAACGATACTCCCTATCCTGGGCTTCTGTGAAGTAATAAGATAGCCCATCCACAAAAATTCGATCTGGACCCTCGAGGCCACCAGCAGAGCCAGGTGTTAATCCAAGTTGCAGCTAAGTTAAGGTTGGGATTAGGTTGGCTCGGACCAAGTGTTGCCGCAGTAGATGGATTATAATCGCTAGGCCTCCTGACCTTAACAGGTGCTCCTTGCCAAAGTCAAAGTTGATAAAGTAGAAATTAGGCATCACATGAAAACTTCTAAGATAGGTTGACCATGGGGCCGGGGTGGGGCAATGATTAAGTCGTAGAACTAATATTACCTCAAAGATAATACCATCTAGGGCCATTACATTGCTTGCCTCCTCAACAGATCTCATCTCCACGAATGCAAACTTTTTTTCATGATTAATATATACATTCACAACAGCATCACCTACAAACAACCAAGCAAAAGAAAGAAAATTAAAATAGTAACTGCTGGATATTAAACACACCACATTGTTCATTAACAGAAGGATAGCATACCTGGGCCAGCAGTGTTTCCTCCAATAGCAGCCATAACCTGGCTAAAATACGTAGCTACAGACTGTAATAAACAAGGAATTAAGTTCAATAACTGGAAGAAAATTGAAAGAAAGACAATTAAGATTGTGTTAAAATACCTGTTCGTTTGCTGTAGGGTGAAGCCCTCCAACATAGACCCGCCGAGCATGCCTAGTGGCCTATACATGTACACAACAAAAGTAAGTCATGATTAGATGCAAACTTAAAACTAATTAGGTGTGAACAAGGAACTTGTTCCGCAAAGCATACAGAACAAATGGTTAATCTTCCCAACCTGTTGAGTCATAGCCTGAACAGGCATGACAGGAAGAGCACCAAACTGCTACAGGCAAACAAACAGCAAAATATTAATCCCAATCAATAGAAACAGGTAAATATGTTCAACAGGAATAACAAATCAAACCTGGGCTGTCCCCATAGGAAACATGTTGGGAAACACTCCAGAAATCACAGGAGCTGTCCCTGGAATCTGACCTGAAAACATAAATAAATGGCTAGAATCAGAAGAAAATTACTTCACATTCATGTCGATGGACTAACAGTTACTGAGCCTCCCACTGCCTCGCTATCTACTGATGTATTAGATTCTATCCTCTCACAATCAACTTTACCAAAAGAGATAACGAGAATACATCGCATATTCGAGTTCTGGTTGAAATATTTGCAAGACTACCAAAAAATGCAATAGTTGCCAGTTGAAGACTGAGAAGAACCATCAAACCGGTGCATTCCTCCTTGTACATTAAAGCAACAGAAGTCGGCTCACGCCCATTTCAGCACAGTGGGGCAAGTAGCCCAACATTGCCTTCTCACAAGAAAATACAGACACAGGAAACAAACAAACAAACAAACAACACAAAAAAAAACCAACTCTCTCAGTTCCAGAACTATTCATAGAAGTAACAAAACAATAATACAAACAGTCTATTCAGAATCTAATCTGTAAAAACCAAATTTGAAATAAAAGACCATACTTGATGTAGGGCGAACACAAGAATATGCCTATTATTTAATAAAGCACATTTAAATTGAAAAAATCTGCCGGAACTTTCAATTATGTAAACCAAAGGGATAGGTCTAAGAAACAACCTGGAATTATAGAACTCACTCCTAATCTAAGAGTCACATTTAGAGAATGAAAGTTTCACACTCAGACATGAAATTATCATAATTCAACAGTCTCTATTCCAAAATATAAATAAGCACTGACAAACAATTCAAATCTAGTTACAACTCTACGTTGACTATCTTTAGTTGAACTCTTAACTCTAGAGAAATTAACTTAAATTAATGTATTAATATTAACTAATAGTCATAAGGAAAGACTAAATAAGTTAAATATCTTGTCTCCATCAAACTTGCCAATATCCATCGATATTGCTCTCCAAAATGACATTATGTAATTTGTTGGGGACTTTCCACACTAGATTAAGCAAAAGAAGAAGAAAAACTCAAGACTTAAATGGTAGCCCAAGTGTGAAAAACAATCAATGTACCTGCAACAGTAGCTGCAGGAGGTGCACCAGCCATAATTGCAGAAGGAGGAGGAGCCATATCAAAACCACTAATCCTTTTGCTGTGCGGAGAGAAAGTTTTACCAGCATAGAAAGAGATTTGCACAATGAAAGAATAAAGAAACTAGTATAATGACAGATACTCAACATCTTGTATGGCGTAAAATACCTCTTGGAGGGTGAACTGGACCGAGGCTCTGCCTGTTGTTCAGATTTATCCAGGGAACGGGATTTTGATCGGCGCCGGCGCTTCTCTTCTCTATCTCTACCATAATCTCTTCGCCTTTAAAGATTATATTTAGTAAATTTTCAATACTGCATTCAGTGGATCAACATAACATATCTAGAAAGCTACATAAAGTTCACTCAATCACCTGTCATTATGACGACTTTGGTGATAATCATCATCGTCTTTATCTCTGCCTCGTTCCCTACGATCTTTATGACGTTCTCGATCTCTATTATGGCGATCTCTTTCCTTGTCCCAGTCCCTTTCTCTATCCCTTACTCTATCCTTGCTTCTCTCTCTATCCTTCTCCCGGTCTCGGTCAACCTCCTTATCACGCCCCTTCTCTCTATCCTTTCCACGACTTCTTGAAGACTCTCTTTCATATTCACGAGATCCATGCTGCTGCAATTGTTGAGTTAGTAATCACATCAAGGGAGTAACTACTCAACTACTAAATATTCCACAATATACTTAGTAACGATGATTGTATTAAAAACAGTAGCAACAGTTGAATTAACAGAGTTGAAAAAATTACACACCATACCTAAATATTACACCAAGAGAAAATTCTATAATACACTATCAAGAGAGCTGAGAATAAAGTTTCCAAAACACTAATTGTGACAAGAAAGTTTCGATTCCCAGAAGAATAGTTCCTCAAAAGTAACAAATGCATCCTGCTACGTACATGATGACAAGCTGATGCATTGGATCAAAGACTAAAAAAACAGAAGAACTTTTCATAACCCAACACATTTATGAAAAATAATACAAAACTAATCAAAATTTCTCTAAGAAACAACTAAGATGTTACAAACAACTCCACAGTACAACCTAAATAATCTCTTAAAATAAAACAAAGAATTCGAAAGACAATAATAATAGGCCTTTCGCTATATCAATGAAAAGATAAACAGAAAAAAAAAATCAGCTGGTTTCCTATACCTGAGACTTGGCTTCGTGGAGGGCATCGGTGCCACCATCGCCATCGTTTTCGTAACCAGAGCCATTCCCTTCATATTTTTCTCTCTCGTAGTCAGTCATCTTCTACTTCGCTTCAATTCAAGCTTTTTTTTCCCTGACAAAGTTAGCTGCTTTCAATCCTACGAAAAGAAAAAATAATCCAAAACTACTTATAATCACTACTTCATCTAATCTGTAGTTCAGCTAAATACTACCGTAGAGCAAAGGCAAGCATCTAAAAAAAAAACATATATCAGAGGCGGAAAAAGATAACTTTGAAGCATCCAAAAAACCAAGCAACTTAGTGATTAAATAGCAAAAATCAAATACAACGACACAAATTTAACATATGACTACCGGTGAGCATTCAAGCTTCAAACCACTTCAAGCGATCTAACAATTAGGGGAAATCGGACAAAAGTGGGTTAGTACGGTGTGATTTAGGGATTTGAACGACCAACAGAGAAACGGCGAATTAGTGAAGAGCTAAGCTCTATTAGATATAGCGATATTGGTCGAGATGGCTGCCTGCCCTTACACGATATATTTTTATTATTTTAACTTATTTAAAAATATAAAATATTTTAAAATAACTCTTTAATATTTTTATTAAATTAATTTAATATAATTTTTCACTAAATTTGATTTTAAAATAATTATAATAGTATAGCCAAAAATAAATTAATTAAAATATATTTAATGTTAATTTTTCATTTTTAATAAATTATTTTAAGTTTATTTAAATTAAAATTTAAGTCAAACGTATAATATAATACAATATAGACTTTTTAAATTTACATAATAAATCTATTAAAAAAATTTAATTAGAACTTTTTATTTCTTTGAATTTTTTGGAATTTATTATTATTTTAAATGATAATCACTTGTATTAAATAAATTATTTAAATTACTAATTAAAATTTATTATTTTTTATAAATATAAATTTTATTAAATTGGTCAAACGGTTTCCTCAACACACCAATTCTAGTAAAATACATTTCAAGTGGATAAATATAATTCATTCAAATGAGCTACACGACTGAAGCCTGAGACCACCATTGCATCCTTTAGCTGAAACCTGCATTTTTTCTATTGATAACAAAATATTATGTACAATGGTCAAGTAACTGGCTCAAAAATAGGCCATATCACTGAACTTGAACTTCAACCTCTTGACAAGGTGAAATCAATTCATACAACTTGGAAGTTTAAACTTTAATTCCATCTCTTGGAATTCTTCAGCCCTTTCGATTTTTGTTTTGCAGCCTGGAAGGCCTGCATTTTTTGTTTCTTCCGAGCTTCCTTCTCGGCCTGTTGTAGTATGCAACAAGAGCTTTTGGGTTAAGTACACATATACTAACAAGCTCATGTCTATAGTGTAGTGCAATGCAATTTAATCATACAGAAGAAACTTACTTTTGACATCTTGGATTTGGCCTTCACTTTTGGAGCCTTTTCCTCGAGTTCTGCCTCGCGTTCGAGTTCTTTTTCCCTTGCATCGAGGTTTTTCTCAAGATAATACTGCAAGTCCAGCAATTTTATGTCAAAGAATTGTTTGCATCTTAAGATTTCAAGATGAACAGAACCCCAAACATGTTTCTGATATATCATCAAGTTACCAAGTTTTTTGCACAAGTCAAAAAAGCAAGAATTTTTATCGTGTCACAAAACAAGTATTCAAACATATTGGTGCCACATATCAAGTCTCCATTCGTATGTTGACCCGACAACCATTGGAACTTATGTTAACAATTATTCAAACCTATTGGCGCCACATATCAAATCTCAATTCATATGTTGATTAATAGAGAAAAAGAAAATGAGGGTTGGAACTTACATTATAGTCTCCTGCATAATCCTGTAACTGGCAATCTTTAACTTCTACTACTCTGTTAACTATTTGTTTAATGAAGTATCGGTCATGAGATACCGTGATAACTGTGCCCTTGTATTCTGTTATGGCCTCCTGATTTAGCAAAATATTCCGATTAGCACATTCTTGTAGAAAATAAAACATAGATACTAAATATAGTTACCAAGAAACTCAAACCTCAAGCATCTCTTTTGAAGGTATATCCAAGTGATTAGTCGGTTCATCCAAGACAAGCAAAGTTGACGGCTTTACCATAAATGTGCAAAAAGCTAGTCGTGCCTGATAAGGACAGAGAGACAAAATTCAGATCGAACATGTTGAATGGAAATAATCAAAACATTGGTAAGTTTAAATGCAATGGAACTGATATGGAATATGCTTCAAACATCATTTCTGATTCATTCATCCCAAGCTCAAAGAAGAACTAACCTATTCAACAAAGACAGGAAGCTTAACTAAAAATAAGTCAACAGATAGCTTAAAATGGTGTCTGATACAATAAGGGGCGCAAGGTAATTAACATCAACTTATAACATTCATTCTTTGCTTAGTCGCCCCTAGAGTTTGTACCAAAACAGAGCATTATATAGTGTAAAAATGCATTTCTTTTAGCAATGTTATTCGTGTTTAAATTGTTCATCTGTCATAAAATGTTCAGTACCTTACAGTATCTATTCCAGTATATCATCCATTTTATTCCTTGTCTTGCATCCCATCAAGTACCACCAAGTTCAAGATACCATATGCTAGAGTAAGAATTGGGTTCAGATACACACCGCAAAGTCGAATAACATAAAATTTTCCATCTCGTGGATATCACTAAATTAAGTCATATTTTCCAAGCGGAAGGTACAATATTACTCCGTTTGTTGATTAACCAGTAAACTTGACCAATAAATTCATAAACATCTTTGTGATCTACATTTGCAACCAACACAAGAAATCCATCTAACTAATGAGGATTCATAGAAAGTTTAACTAAAGAGTGTTTTGCTCTACACAGAATTCAAAGGTAGTGTTACAGGATCTTCTGATAAATAGTTACAGAACCAGTCATTAGGATTGTGTTTGCAAGAGAAGAATACAATGGGAGGAAAAGGAAAAAGAAAAGGGGGGCAAGATAAGTGGTAGGTTGCAGATAACTGCTTGGTATCCTCCCCGCTGGTACTAATATTATATTCTTTAATTTTTTCCCCCCGAAAACTTGCTTCAGTCTTAGATTGGGAGGAGAACAAATTAAATCCTACAGAACATCAAACAACAACTCTAACAAACAGCTCAAAAGCATTATAGAACCCCCGGCAGCTCAATATTGTAAAAGTTAAGAGATGCAGAGATTTATGTTCATCAGAGATGTACCTTCTCACCGCCACTTAAAAGGGACACCTTTCTATCAAGCATTTCAGCTTTGAAGTTGCAGCGCCCAAGAAGTCCCTTTATGTCATCAAGCATCCAATCCTGTGCAGCCTCTACAACTGTTTCAATCACTGTTTTCTCTAAATCAAGCGCCTCTGCCTACAAGACAAGTTGATCAAAATTGTCAGAAAGTTTCTGTAAGGAGTTCAGAAAGCGACTTTCCCAAAAAAAAAAGGTTCAGAAAGTGGCCCAAAACCCTGTAGTTAAAAGCAACAAATGCCTAAGATCAAATGAGAAATGGCACCTAAGTTGTGCCAATTGCACACCTGATTCTGCTCAAAATAGTTTGGCAGTACATTATGCTCGCCTAGCACAATTTCACCTGCAGTTGGCTTCTCCATACCCATGACCAGTTTCAGCAAAGTACTCTTCCCGCAACCATTTGGGCCAATAATGGCAATTTTTTCACCTCTTTCTATTGTAAGATTCGTCCTATTAAAAAGCATCTGTAAATGCAGACATTAACATAAAGTAAATTCAACAGCAAACTTAAGTAAATTCAATAGCAAACTTAACAGGGGAATTACTCTTTTCTCAGTGATGCAATGTACCTTATCCCCATAGGTGAAATTTAAGTTTCTAATTGCAACAACAGATCTTCCACTTCTTCCACGCTCTGGAAATCTGATTTTCATTTGCTTACGTTGAAATGGCTTCTCAATTTGATCCTCTTCTTGAAGCCTCTCAAGCTTCTGTTAATCAAAATCAGAATTTCCAAAGATAATTAAATAAGGGTATCTACGTCTGAGCCAAAAACACAAAACTGCACAAGAAATAGAGACTAGAGAATCATTCTCAAAGTGATGAAATGTGCATAGCAAGTTCACAGAGAAAAGAATAAGACACAAAAATTTAATTATGCTTAGTTCATAATTGATTGAATCCATTCGGTCGGACAAAAACCAGACTCAAATGACCAATTTTGATTAAAGTTGTTCATTTGAAAGTTACTACTATATGATTGCTGTTATGCTAATGCAATTAGAAATGTAGCCTATATATACAAATAAGTTAGTATGTGAATCCAGTGCATCAATCCCAGTCATGTCCAAAAGAAATATTGAATAAATCCACTCTATAGCAATCACACAGCATAAGTATAACATCTCATTCATTCTAATAAAGCTGGAATCGATTGATGAGGATGACAGTATAACTCCTTTCTTGTATGCTGCCAACTTATAACCAAGCAAACAATGCCACACTGTTCCTCAATAACATAAATGTGGATAAAATTGTTTGGGTACTTGCACCTTCTCGGCAGAAGAAGCACGACCAGAATTTGCTCCCGCACCTAATCTGTTTATTAAGTCTCTCGTGTGCTCAATTTCCTTTTGTTGTTTTTCCCATGCAGCATATTGCGCTTCAATCCATGTTGCCTTTGAGACAATATACTGAGAATAATTACCCTCATAAGTCCTGGATACTCCCATGTCGGTTTCTACAATTTTTGTACATAATTGATCAAGAAACGCTCTGTCATGAGATATTATGACCATCGGCACATCCTGTTTTTGCAGATAACTTTCAAGCCACTCAATTGTATCCAGGTCAAGGTGATTCGTAGGCTCATCCAACAGCAACAAATCTGGGTCCTGGCAATATGTGGTTGAACACATTAAACCATAGCATATACATAATTAATAGAGAGAAACTGTTTCTCAGAACAAGAAAAGGGATCCTCCAATATCAACTCCTCTTATGAGTTAGGTTTTCTTATTTCAATCCTCTTGCCTTCATTACTGCTATTGAATTCCTCCTATTACCAAAAACATGGCAATGAAGTCCTTGCACTTGGTTATAGACATGTTACACACATAAGATCATGAGATTTTATAATTGAAAATGAACCGGTTAAAGTAGTGCAAAAACAACCTGAATTAAGAGAATTGTAATAGAAAAGTAGGATCAGTATCAAGATATAAAAATCATCACTTCCAGTAGACCAAAACTTCTGACAAAGAAGCAGCTTCTGAAGCAAACGATGCAGCACCTATTACATATATATGTAGTGAAACCATAGCCATCATGGCATGCTCTTAGTCAGGAATTAGTCAGAAAAGAAACCAGAAAGTAATAAGTAGAAACATAGTAGTAACAATTTATATAGATTATACCTGAAACTGCAATAAAACCAAGCATATCATTGAAAAACAATGGACAAGTTACACACCTGCAGCAAAATCTTCCCAAGTGAAATCCTCATCTGCCAGCCACTACTGAACGAGGCCACCAGCCTCTCTGAATCCTCAGGCGAAAACCCGAGCTCAGGCATCAACTTGCTGATCTTAGCATCAATTAGGTTCAAATCCACAGCCTGCGCTCTTTTCTGCAACAAATCAAACTCATCCAACAATCTTCCCATCAAGTCCAAATCCTCCACAGCCCCTTCTATTGCCTTTTGCACCTTCTCCAACTTCCCTGCAATCTTCATTTCCTCTTCAAAAGCACTCATAAACTCCTCTTTGACAGTCCTGCTCATCGAAACCTCGAATTCTTGACTCAAAAATGCAACTTTCATGTTGGGTTTCGCTTTGATCACGTTACCCGAATCAGGCTCCTCTTGTCCCGTAATAATTCTCAACTGGGTCGTTTTGCCTGCCCCATTTACGCCAACAAGCCCAACTTTTTCCCCTTTCTTCACTTCCCAACTCACGTCCTTCAACACCGTAACTCCTTTATAGCTCTTGCTTATATTTTCAAGCTTCACACCCGACGAAATACCCGACGCCCCGCTGTTTGATTGCTTATTTGCCCGTTTTCTGTCGAAATCATCGGCAGAATCCCTTGAAAACAAAGACGCAACATCAGTCTCCGGCTCAACAACAGAGGCTTCAACGGTCGCAGTGGACAAGCTCGCATCAATTCTAGATGTTCCTCTTCTGGGTTTCGAAAAATTCGCGACCTTTATCCCACTGGTATCCCTTCTTCTAACAAGTTTGAAGCTTCGGCGAGGCGTGAAATGGGGTGGCAGAGGAGATATCCTAGCATCGAATAGAGATGAACCAGTGAAGAACGTCTGAAGGTCTAGTCGATTGAATTTAGTGGACAAGGCCATGTTTGGTTAGTTAACACAACAAAAAATCTGAGCAGA
>JANITX010000212.1:2393163-2403480 GCA_027564395.1 Erythroxylum ulei | reverse complement strand
TAACACATCAAAGTTCAGAACCAAAGAAATTCTAGAATCGATTCACTTTGATGTATGGCAAGCACCAGTTACGTCCCTAGGAGGAGCAAATTTCTTTGTATCATTCATCGATGATTATTCTAGGAGATGTTGGGTGTTTCTTATCAAGAGGAAGACAGATGTGTTGCCAACTTTCAAATTTTACAAAGTGTGGGTGGAACTCGAATCTGGTAAGAAGATCAAGTGTTTGCACTCAGATAATGGAGGTGAATATACTGGGAAAGAATTCGATGAATTTTGCAAACGAGAAGGCATCAACAGGCAGTTCACAATGGCATACACTCCTCAATAGAATGGAGTAGCAGAGTGGATGAATAAAACTCTGTTGGAAAGAACAAGAGCGATGATGAGAACTGCAAGCTTAGATAAGAAATTATAGGCAGAAGCAATCAATACCGCTTGTTATGTGGTGAATCGAGCTCCATCGACTGCAATTGAGTTGAAGACACCGATGGAGATATGGACTGGTAAACCAGTGGATTATTACAACCTTCATATATTTAGAAGTCCTGCCTATGTAATGTTCAATACCCAAGAAACTACAAAGTTGTATCCAAAATCCAGAAGATGTATTTTCTTAGGGTATGTTGAAGGTGTGAAGGGGTATTGTCTGTGGGAGCCCACTGCCCACAAGATTGTTATCAGTAGGGATGTTATCTTCATGGAAGATAAGGATTAAGAGCAAGCAGAAAATGTTGGCACTGTACTAGAGAATCCAGAAACTACAAAAGTACAAGTGGATAGGGAAGTTGATCAAAATGATTCTTCTGAAGTTGCACCAGAGCACGAGGAGCAAGAACCAGTTGAGTATGATGTTCCAGATGCTGAGAGACCAACTTGCATGAGAAGAGCACCGAGCTGGCACTCAGATTATATTATGGAGAGCAATAAGACATACTGTCTTTTAACTGAGGATGGAGAGCCATCAACTCTTCAAGAAGCAATGACTAGTTCAGATGCATCTCAATGGATGGTAGCAATGTAGGAAGAAATTGAAGCTCTGCATAAGAATAAGACATGGGAGCTGGTATCACTACCGCAAGGAAGAAAGCCTATTGGTAATAAATGGGTTTACAAGATCAAGCAGAGTGGTGATGATCAAGTAGAGCGATATTGTGCTAGATTGGTGGTAAAAGGATATGCTCAGAAAGAAGGTATTGATTTTAACGAAATATTTTCTCCTGTGGTTCGACTCACTACAGTTCAAGTAGTTCTGGCAATGTGTGCTATATATGACTAGCATCTTGAGCAGTTAGATGTGAAAACTGCATTTCTTCATGGAAATCTTGAAGAAGAAATTTATATGCTCCAACCAAAAGGTTTTGAAGAAAAAGGGAAAGAGAACTTGTTTTGCAGGTTAAACAAATCTCTATATGGTTTAAAGCAGGCGCCTAGGTGTTGGTATAAGAGATTTGATTTCTTCATCATGAGCCTTGGATATAGCAGACTGAATGTAGACCCTTGTGCGTACTTCAAGAGGTTTGTGAAAGATGATTTTATAGCCTTACTGTTGTATATAGACGACATTTTGGTAGCAGGCCCTAATAATGATCGTATCAAAGAATTGAAGGTACAGTTAGCTAGGGAATTTGAAATGAAGGACTTGGGACCAGTAAACAAGATTCTAGAGATGCAAATTCACCAAGACAGAAATAATAGGAAGGTTTGGCTTTCTCAGAAAAATTATTTGAAGAAGATCTTGCGGCAATTCAACATGAAAGAATGTAAGTCAATTTATACCCCTCTTCCTATTAATTTCAAGTTATCCTCAAGTATGAGTCCTAGTAATAAAGAAGAGAGAATGAAGATGTCTCGAGTACCGTATGCATCAGTAGTGGGAAGCTTAATGTTCGCTATAATTTGTACAAGACCAGACACTGCACATGCAGTGGAGTTGTTAGCAGATACATGGCGAATCTTGGTCGAGAGCATTGGAATACTATCAAGAGGATTATTAGATATATTAAAGAAACCTCAGATGTTGCATTATGTTACGGAGGATCAGATTTTACTGTCAAAGGATATGTTGATGCTGATTATGCAGGTGATCTTGATAAAAGTAAATCCACTATAGGATATGTGTTTACACTAGCTAAAGGAGCTGTGAGCTGGGTTTCAAAACTGCAGTCAGTTGTGGCTACGTCAATAACAGAAGCAGAATATGTAGCAGTTACACAAGCAAGTAAAGAAGCAGTGTGATTGAAGATGTTGTTGGAAGAACTTTGAAATAAACAAGAGAATATTACTTTGTATTTTGATAGTCAAAGTGCTTTGCATCTTGCCAAGAATCCAGCATTTCATTCAAAGACAAAAAACATCCGAGTTCAGTATCACTTCGTTAGTGAGAAAGTAGAAGAAGGAACGATGGACATGCAAAAAATTCATACAATAGAGAACCTGACAGATTTTATGACAAAAGCAATCAATGGTGACAAGTTTATGCGGTGTCGATCCTCGTGTGACTTGACAGAGACGTAAGCAACATAAAGCGGCAAGATAGAAAGAATAGTGTGAAGCTCTGATTGACTCTCAATTAAATCTTCAAGTGGGAGAATTATCAAACATGGTTGGCTGTCAACCATGGTGGGCAAGTTAGGCACCGATTTATTTGGTGCCTAACATGCCAAAAGTATGGTTGGCCAAATTGGCCAACCATATCTGCCTTCTCCTGCCTATAAAAAAGTAGGAGTAGCATGAAGAGAAGAACAAGCAAACGGAGAGAAGAGAAAAATAGAGAGAAGTGAGGTGAGAGAGAAAAGAGAGAAAAAGAGAGAGACAAAAATATTATGTATATTTTTGTGGGTTTAGTTTCTTTTTGTAATTCTCCAGTTTTCTCCATAGTAAAAGTCTTCTATCTTAGCCCGTGATTTTTATCCTAATTTGGGAGTTTTCCACATAAAATATGTGTGTTCATTACTATTCTCCCAGTCCTATTTTAGCTGCGAACCTGTTCTAATCCGGTCAATTTTCACAACAAAACTTGCAGTTTGGGCGAATATCGCATTAATATTTTGGGCTTCGACAAATAGATTAACTATTCAAAACTTAGAAAACAAATATAAAAATCTATAGTTTTTATACCGGGCAATTAAAATAAGAATTTTTAATTTTAATGTCTAATTTAAAAATAAGATAAATTTATTTTAAAATTTTAGTTTTTGTTAACATTTTAGTTATATGTCTGATAGATTAGGTAAAGATTAATAGTTATATAAATGAAGTGTAGTCTTTTTTTTCACACAACCTTTTCACATTAAATAAGCGATGAAATACTCAAACATATATTTGACGAAAACGAAAATTTACATAATTTCTTTAAATATAAAACTTCACACCTTGGTAGTAAAATCAGTCCGTCTTAAAGATAAAGTCGACTCCACCGAAATTCCATCAACCCAAATGACATTGCTTTAGCTTTGTCTTGGAGCTACTAGCCGGGATGTGGTGATTTTGGTCCTTTATTATTTTTAACCATGAGTCACATTAATAAAATGTTAATAAATATAATGATTTAAAAATAAAAATGTTTAAAAATTAAACACTTAAATAAACGTATTAAAATAATACTTTAATTCGTTATTTCTTTTATGAAATAATATCTTATAATATATAGGTAATCTCTTATCCGGGTACCAAACTTTAGTATCTTAGTTTAGATATCTTTTGTTTTTAAATTTAAATGCATGAAATAAAAAATTAAATAATTCTTAAAATTTTAAAATGTATATATAAATTTTAAAATAAACATATATTTGGAAAAGAAATTTCATATTATTAAAATTTTGATATAAATTTTTTAAAAAGATAAATACGAATATATAAGTTTAAACGAAAATTTAATAAAAAAATAAACTTTGAATTTTCTTTTACCGACTTGAGATGTCCTTATTTTGGATACTTTGTCCAAAGTGTTTATTATGATCAATTAGGAACCATTCAAAATTTCTTGTGAAAAAGTTTCAAGTTCAAATTTATACCTGTTCCGTTTGGTCCTGACGGTGCTCGTGGCTTGGACTCGGTCACGAACTCTTTTGATTTGGTGTATCCAAGTTCTGGCGTAAGTAAGCCGCCATTAATCTTGGTAGTAGTAGCCATTGCTCTTGCTTCCACTGACCTGCAACCTACAATCATAAGTGTTATCAGAAGCAGAGTCACATATCTTTGATTTTCCATCAGATCTATATATATAAAATATATATACAGCGATATGCTCTATCTCTGTACTGAAATTCTAATATGGAGAAAACAGGGTTATAGAAGAAAAGTGTTGTGTTTTATGGTTCTGGTAAGGTGCTCTTTGCATATATGGAGACCAGGGAGAGGCGTGTGAGTCTGAACGGAACATCGTCGGTCAACATATTACCACGCAAGGACTTTCACGTCAAAGACATAGTGGAAGACTCAAACAATGTGAGGATTTTTGGAATATTATTCGCACCTCTGTTTTCAAGCCACGTGTATACCAAGATGTGACACTTAGATTAACAACATCCACTACAAGCTCATGTTCTTTTGTTCAAAAATCTTCTTAGTTCCATTATTGGATTGGAGTCGGATTCATGCATTATTTGATCCAATCTGCAATTTTCTAGTCTCAGGTTAGGTATGCATTTTGGCAAATTAAATTAGGTTTAGTCTGAAGTTAACGAGTTCAGTTTTGTCTAGAAGGTCGGTTGATTTAATGATATTATTTTAAGAAGTAAAACTAAAACAATAACTCAATCAAACTTTAAACTAATCTCCAGCTGACTATTAAGAAGGTCAAGTAGTATTGAAGATGGACTCAGTTCGAATTAATCTATTGTCAAACCAATAAATGATATACAAGAAAGGGATTAGGTCTTTTTTTTCAAGTTTAATTAAATTTGATTTTAATGTATTAATTTTGAATTATTAGATTTGATTAATTTATTATAGTTCATTAATTAAAAATACATTAAGCTTGATTTTGATTTTGAGTTTGAGCTTAAATTTAAATTTATTTGTTAACTTTAAATTGGGTCAAACTGAATTCAATCTAATTTATTATTTTATTTATGAATCTTCAAATGTTTAAGTTCTGATTTTTTATTTTTAGAATAACATTTAAGACATATTTAATTTATTTGAAATATAAATTACAAATGATAGTACTTAAAAAACAATTTGAAAATGATAATAGTTTAAGCAGGCCAGCCCTGGGCAAAGGTAGCTTGGGCATCCGCCTAGAGCTCATCCTCATAAATAGTAAAATAAGACTCATTTTTACTCTTATAAAAAATAAAATGAAACAAAATATGGTCCATTTTTATTTTCATATAAAATAAAATGAAGTAAAATAGGCCCTATCCTTGACTTTATAAAAAACAACAAAAGACTCATATTTTGTTTCTTTTTATTCTTTATAAGAGCCCAAAAATAGACAAAAATAGGGACCTTTTTTTTTACTCTACTCAGGGCCCATAAAATCCTAGGAACTACCCTAAGTTTAAGACACATTTAATCACTATTTTTATAATTGAACCCAAACTATATGTAAAACAATTATTGAACTGCCAATATTAATATAAAGTTTTTAATGAAATTGTACTATTTAAATATTCATGGGTGCAAAACAGTAAGTTGGTACGTTTGTCACTAATGCAAGTTTCTTTTTCTTTTTGGTTATTTCCATATCAGACTTTTAGTTTGAGACAAATGTATAAGATGTTTAACTGAAAAATGATCCTTTAACTTAAATGCCCAAATAGGAGTTCTAACAAGTTATATTCGAGTGAATTGGATTCTGGAAATAGGGTTGGTAATAGTCGGGCTGGTGTCGAGTTGAGCTTGCCCAAGCCCAAGCTCAATATGATAGTTTCTACTAGAACCCAGGTTCAGCCTGAGGTTTGATTGGTCCAAATAGTTTAAAGTCAGACTTAACCTAGCTCGATCTATTTTATTTTTATTATTAACAATAAAAATAGAAGATAACGTTATTTTTCACACAACAATGTCATTTTTTAAAATATTTATTGGACTTTAGGTCAGGTTGGATCTAGGTAGCTTGAATTTGGGGCCTGATTTTTTTTAAAAATTAGACCTAAGGTCTGGTCAAATTGTACATAACCTGTTAGCTTTAGGTCAAGTAGGACCAGGTTGGGTTGACCCTGAACCTATTTGCTAAGCCTGTGTGGACCAAATAAAAAATATATAGATTTTATCTATTATTTCTTTAAGAATTTCTCTTTGATTTATTGGTCTACTTTTCCTTTATATAGTCCATACGAGTTTCAAAATAAGTAAAATCCAAAGTATTAAGTACTTCTTCACTTACCAATCTTTTAATCTGTTAAACATACATGCTATTTATCAATAAATTGAGGCTAACAAACAATATATATGTTGTACCATATAAACATATCTTAAAAGACATAAATCAAATGACATAAAAATTACTTGTGGCTAAATTTTTAATTTAAACAGATTTATGTTAAACTTTATAATAAAACTATCAATTATATTCCAACTCCTCATAGTTGTGGGAAAATTAGGAAAAATAATATGATATTTTATGCTAATTAATCATTCAAATATAATAAAAATTCTTGTGTGATAAAATTTATTATACTAAAATAATTAACTACAATTAAATGCCTCAACTCTTTATATGATTAAGTACATAAATATATAATTTTATATAATTAGGGTTTCTATGACATATCCCTAATAATTAATCACTAAAATATGTTATACAAAATTATATTCACAATCCAAAATATAGACATAATAATTATGTAGATAAAAATTGATAACCTGATTCATGTTAGAACGTTTATACAAATATAATTTCAACACATAATAAATAAGAATATCATCTTCAGTTCAGTTAATAGAGGCTCACTCTGTGCCTTATGTGGGTATGAGTCCGAGCCTCAATCTTAACCTTTAACATGAAAAAGGTGCTTAAGTTACATAATTTGAGTCTGGTTGGATCGTTAAAAGAAATATTGTTTTAATTTTATTTTCTAATACGACCTCATTGTGGCAATGAACTTTTTAAACTCATCATTTAAAATATTAAATTTAAACAACATTGTTTTAAAAAGTGAATTACACATCTTGATTGAGTCCAATCCTGAAGTCTAATTAACTTAAACTCAACCTATTAATTTTGGGTCGAGTTAGACAAAAATGTCATTTCTAAATATTTCTATTTTAGTCTTCTTTTTATCGGATGAGTTTAGAGATATGCACTTAAGTGATATTTATAATAATTAAGAAATTCAACCAGCTTGATTGGTTCAACTGTAAGAATTTTGAACTAATTAAATTTTCAGTTCGATTTACTAAATTATATGATTAATGAGTAATTGATGAAAAATAACTGTAAATATTGTTTTTTTTTATTATTTATATCATTGATGGACAATAATCTTCATTATTTTGAAAATAAGAAGTAAATCAATATTTAATCCTCCTAACAATTTAAGGATTAATAAGTATCAATATATCCACAATAATACTGAATAATAATATAATAAAGCCTCTTAAAAAGTATATAAGAAGAACAAGAGATATTACAATTGTTGACCGATAAAATCAAAACTTTGTTAGATATTTTTAAGTTACTGATTTTGTCCTAGTCTTCAGTGGCATTTGTTTTCAGTTAGAGTCAAACTAGAAGTTAGTTAATCATGAGACGTGGACCTTTTATCTTGGTCTTTCTGTTGATGTAATGGCCTATAAAAGGCACTATTTTGCTGAATAAAAGTGTAGTTCGTGCAGTTCATTCCTATATAATATTTAGCTCACTCAACAGTGGTATCAGAGCCAAACACTTGTGAGGGAAACACGTGAGGGAGAGACAACTAGCAGCAGCAACGTGAAAGCTTATGGCTTCTAAAAACTTTGTGCAGCCAGCCATTCGCCGCTTTGATAGTCACTATGATCATTGAAGCATGCTAATAGATTTTTTTTTTGCGATCAAAGGAGTATTGGCAAGTTGTTTCTGATGGCATACCAAAACCAGCAACAGGCATAGTAGTGTTAAATGCAGAGATTGAGACAATGAAGTTAAAGGACTTGAAGGCAAAAAATTATCTTTTCCAAGCCATTGATCGCATAGTCTTGGAAACAATTCTTCAGAAAGACACCTCAAAGTAGATTTGGGACTCCATAAAAAAGAAGTATCAAGAAATTGTGAGGGCAAAGCGGGCACTGCTTCAAAATCTCCTTGGTGAATTCGAGACTTTGTGCATGAAGTCTGGTGAGTCTGTTACAGACTACTTTTTAAGAACGATGGCAATCGCAAACAAAATGCAGATTCATGGGGACAAGCTAGAGGATATTGCTATTGTTGAAAAGATCCTTTGATATATACTGCCAAAATATAACTTCATTATTTGCTCCATTGAAGAATCAAAGGATCTTGACAGTCTCTCCATTGATGAGCTGCAAAATTCCTTGCTGATTCATGAGCAAAAATTAATCTAGCAAGAAAATGAGGAGCAAGCTTTGCAAGTAACTACCAACAATGATAGAAGCAAGTGGAAGGGTAAAGATTCCAATGACAAAGCTGATGAAGGGAGTCCACGGAGAAATGATTGAGGCCATCGTTCAACAAAAAAGACCAAAAAACACAAGTCTACAGGCAAAGATAAAACTAATATTGAATGCTTTCGGTGCCACGGGTATAGTCATTACCGTTCTAAATGCTGCACAAATTTAAATAGGAAACGTGGAGAAAAATCTAATTTTGCAAAAGCAAATGAAAAGGAGGAGGAGATATCCTTGTTAATGGTCTGCCATGCGAAAGAAGAAACAAATAAGAATTTGTGGTATCTTGACACTGGTTGCAGCAATCATAAAGCAGAGATAAGATGTCTTTCTCCACTCTTAATGAATGCTATCGAGATACGGTGAAGTTTGGTGACTGCTTTAAAGTCTCGGTTATAGGAAAAGGGAAGGTAACTATTCAAACTAAAGGAAACCCTACTCAAATAATCTCCAATGTCCTTTTTGTTCTATATTTGAAAACCAATTTGTTGAGTATTGGCCAGCTGTAAGAGAAGGACTATGAAATTGTCATTAAAAATGGAGTATGCAGAATCCAAGATGACAAATTGGGTCTAATTGCTAAAGTCAACATGACTGAAAACAAAATGTTTCCGTTGCATCTCCAAAAAGTTAGTCCTTGTTGCTTTACTGCAAAAGTGTCCAATCCAGCATGGTTGTGGCATTATCGGTATGGACATCTGAATTTTTTAGGACTAAAAACTCTGCAACAGATGGAGATGGTGGCTGGACTTCCCAAATTTAATTCTCCTACAAAAGTCTGTGAAGATTGTGTTATTAGGAAGCAACCTCATAATAGCTTTCAAACTAGAGGATCTCAAAGAGGCAAACATCAACTAAAACTGGTCCATTTTGATCTGTGTGGTCCCATAAATCCAAAATCCAATGGAGGTAAACGTTATTTCGTAACGTTCATTGATGACTTTAGTTGGAAAACATGGGTTTACTTCTTGTAGGACAAATCTGAAGCTTTTGCAGCCTTTAAAAGCTTCAAGGCCATCGTTAAACTGACAGTTCAATAAAGATTCTACGCAGTGACCGGGGTGGAGAGAATAAATCACAAGAGTTTGTAGATTTTTTTGAATTGCATGGGATTAAAAGACAACTTACAGTAGCCTACTCTCCTTAATAAAATGGTATCAGAGAAAGGAAAAATCATACTATCTTGAATATGGTGTGGACTCTCTTAAAGAGAAACAATGTTCTGAATAATTTTTGGCCCGAAGCAGTACAATGGAGCATTCATGTTTTGAATAGAATCCCAACATATGTTGTTCAAAACGTCACACCAGAGGAGGCTTAGAGCGGACGCAAACCAAATGTTGATTATTTCAGAATTTTTGGTTGTATCAGCTTCGCTCACATTCCAGATCAGAGAAGAACTAAGCTTGAAGACAAAGTTGGAAAATGTATTTTTCTTGGTGCTAGTGAGCAGGCAAAAGCTTACAAACTTTATGATCCTAACACAAAGAAAATCATTATCAGTCGTGACATGGTGTTTGATGAAGAAAACTTATGGACATGGGAAGATAAATCAGCTGGAACAATCTTGACAGAATTTGACGAGGAGGAGGAACATTCCCAGCCTGCAACCACTATTGAGGATTGTCCAAGCAACCCACAAACCGAATGCCCAATTCAAAAAATTAAGAAAGAACTGTAAACAATCTAGAAGGGGGGTTGAATAGATCTTTAACCTTTTTTGTAAATCTCTACAAAAAATCAGAAGTTAGTACACACAAA
>JANITX010000212.1:2145912-2161632 GCA_027564395.1 Erythroxylum ulei | reverse complement strand
AAAGTTCGTGGAATTTTTATGATCAACTCAAAACTTCTTGTTGGGCTGTCACTCACTTGGAAAACGATCTCAAACATTTTAGATCTTTATTATTGAAAATGAAAGTAAAAAAAAAAAAAGCAAGTTCAAAATTAAACCAAAGACTATTTCAATATCCTCGACTATGAATTTAACTTTTCTTCTCACATCACAAAAGCATAAATTGAATAAGGGCAAAGTAATGGTTTGGTCAGTAAGTTGAACTGTTTTTCTTCAACTCGGTCTCGGTAGGTAGTAGACTTCTCTCAACCGAAAGCTAAAATCACCAGCTGCCTGCACATCTCTTGACGAGTGCAACTCAAGCTCTATCATTTGCGACATTCTATGGATAATTAGATAGAGAGTTAGAGATCTTACTTTCAGGAGAAGTTAGGTTTAGATTTATAAAAAATAGTTAGATAGAGATTTAGAGATTTTACTTTTAGGAGAAGTTAGGTTTAGATTAATATGGATAATTAGATAGAGAGTTAGAGATCTTACTTTTAGGAGAAGTTAGGTTTAGATTTATAAAAGGTAGGGTAGGTTGATAATTTTAATATAAAGAATAATTAAAGAGATCTTATATTTGATATACTTAATACTTGTGGGACAAATTTCAAGCCAATATTAATAAAATCATAAATATTTAACGTTTGGTTAATATTAAGAAAATAATAAAAATTTCAGATTTTGCATACGCCTTACTTTAAAAATTGAAGCCATCAAGGGCGTCAACTTTGATAATGATCACATGAAATGTCGGAAGAGTGGTGCTTTGTCATTCTGTATATCATGCGTGCAATAAATGGGTCTCCGAGTCTATTTGTTACACCAGCTATGTAGTTGATGCATAAAAATTAAGAAAAGAGATAGGTTATTTAAGGATCTTCGTAGTGCTTTGTCATTCATGCACTATTGTTTTTGTTTCCTTCCCAATCTCCACTTCATAATCTTGCTCTTTCAGTGCTAAAGTCACGTGTTGTGTAGATTAAATTGTTGAAAATGTGATCCTCGGAGAATATTCTGCTTTCCATTAACATATTAAAGCTTCCTCGGAGATTGTACAATTGGTGATCCACCAGGTTGACACCATTGACCAAGACCAGCATTATCTGCACTGTGAAATCAATCGGAAAGTAAAAGAAACCAATTTTCTAAAAGTTCTTAATTGTTAAACCACATCAATGCGATAAGATGATAACGTTTTTTCGACCCTTAAAGCAAATTTCATATAAGAATTTCAGAGCTGGCATACAAATAGTCAAAACTAGCACAGTCCTCAATAATTGAATTTTCTCCAAAAGTACGGGTGGATACTTACTGCTGTCTTCGTGGAGGTGGATATTATTCTATATCGGCCTTGTGATGGGGAAGCCTGATATGGAAGCTATATAAAGGTAAGGTCTCCTGCAGTTACTCAAGAAGAAAAGCATTCTCGAGCATAAGGTTCCTGACCCGTTAAGGAAGCTCAGGATTTGAGGAAACTATAGAAAGGCCTTGCCCGTGAGTCGGTGAGCATTTTCCGCTAAAGGACCCGGGAGATTCGGAGGCGTTTGGAGCTCGGAATCGGCATCGGAATCAGAGATGGAACCGAATCCAGGTATTCCGCATTACCTTCGTTTTTGATCCTTTCACGGGACCCTGGGTACATAATAAGGTCTCCCCTACGTACTGACATGTGGTATCAAAGCGGTTACGTGACTGGATTGCCGAAAACAAAGGTTTTTCGGTTTTCATCTCATTTGGTTTTTCGTTGTTTTTGAATCGTTTTTCAGCTTTTTTGCGTGATTAATTGCGTAAAAGTAGTTTACATGAGGTTAGCTACGAAATACGGGTCAAAAACGGGCCGAACGGAGTAAAAACGGACCCTTGGGATGCCGAAAATCGTCACCGACGTCGAAGGAGAGGGAGACTGTCAGGCGCGTGTGGTACACGCGCCCGACAGCTCTACAGTGCCCAGGAGTGTCACCCACGGACGGGCGCGTGCTCCAGCCTAGGTCTAAGCTTGGTTTGACAGCTTTTGTTGAGACTCAAGTGCAGCTTGAGGTCTGATAAACTAGAAGCTCAATTCAATCTAACTCGACCTAATTTTTTTACCTTTAAGATAAAAACAAAAAATAACATCATTTTTTAAAATATGCTCTTTTTTATAGTTATAAAACTTTAGGTTGAGTTGGGTATAGGCAATTTGGAAGTTTGATTTTGTTGACTTTAAGATAAGCTAAACTGGCTAAGTCAATCCTGAGCTTGATTGCCAAGCCTTTGTGGATTAAATTTAAATTATATATAGACTATCAATTATTATTCGATAAGGATTTATCTATTATTTATTTATTAATTTAAGTGAGTAATCATAATTAAGTATCCATTAATCTATAGCTAAATTAAAATAATTTTGTTTTGAAATATTTATTAATAATAAGATAATAAATATATTTCTTTATGTGATCAATGTTTACCTTTCTATTAAAAAAACTATTTTCCTTTATATGCTTTTAAGGTTAACATGACACGACGTAGTGTTATCCCTGACAGCGTTACCCTTGGATGTTCGTAAGAGACAGCTCGAAGTGATCAGTTCTTACACGAAAGTACGTGGAACGAAAGACACTGAAAGTAAAGGGCAAAAGTCGTAATAAAAGGTGTAAGAGAAACCCATTTCTGTAAAATACAAAATAAAAAGAAGGAAGACAAAGGCCAATACGTGTTTTGTAAAGCGAACCATCAATCTTTCTTGTCAAAAGCTAGGAAATTGGAATGGCAGTAGTAGTAGTCAAGCTGTCTTCTTGCTGTAAGCTTCACTCATTTTTCTTCTTCTGCTTCATATATTAGGAGTAGAATCCATATGTAAAGCTTTACAGAGTTCTGCTTTTAGTTGCAGTGTAGGTAATTCTTATCTGGAGTACTTGTCCACCACAGCTGTAGAGTGTTTTTAAAGCTTTTTGATCCGTTTTTTTGGAGATCTTGTAGCTTCTCATGGAGGGTGGAAAAGGGGTACTCTCTCTTTCTCTCTTCTATGGCCTTTATCTGTGTTTTTGTGGTTGACTCTGCTTCTTGATTTGCTGTTTGTTTACCATGAAAGCAAAATGAAAGAAGAGAAAAGCACTTGGCTTTCTTTCTTCTTTTAGTCTTAAAAAGGAATAAACTTGGTATGGTTTTTGTTAGTTTTTTGTGTTCTTGAGATTCTGCTGCATCTGTTTGTTCCTTTCCATGCGTGGGTGTGTGAAGAATTTGTTAAAACTTCTTGAAGCTAAAATCTACGTTTCAAGTGAATGTTTTGGTTCTGAAACTCCTTTTAGGTTAATCTGTAACGTAAAAATAGTTTAACGATCTTGCCTCGTTTTCGAACTTCCTGAGTCAAAAAGTTTACTTTTCTCTACGGTTCTTTCAAACTCAAGAATCTGTGGCATATGTACTCTATCGAACCAAATTTGCATAGAGATTGGAATTCAAAAAAGTACCAAAACATAGTCAGATAATGAAACATGAATGGAGAGCCTAAGCTCCAATGTCTCTGTCATTAGTTTTGATGAAGATGATGATCGGAACTAGCTAACTTTAATGTATATGTTGTTCTTAGTATTGTCTGATGAACTCAGCTTGTTCTGCAGAAAAATGGTCCTTGGCTTTCAGTTCCACAGTTTGGGGATTGGGATCAGAAGGGTGAAGTGCCAGATTACTCTGTGGATTTCTCAAAGATCAGAGAAATGCGAAAGCAGAACAAGAAGGACGCCTCAAGAGCCAGTCTTGGCAATGAAGATGAGTTCATTAATCCTACAGCTACCATGCCTAAAGCTGAACACGGAAATGATCATCAACATTACCATCAGAGTCACGAACACTCGCCCACTGTAAGATTCCATTGCATAGTTTAATCTGAAGCATCAAGTAGAGATACAACTATAAGAGGCAGTATTGATAGTTATTAATATAATGATAAGTGGCATAAACGTGGTGGGGTTGGTGGAGAACTTGTGAGTCAATTATGGTATTGAGTTGTTGGTAGCAACTAGTGCAATGATGGTATAAAGCTTCCAATGAAAACTTAGTCTAGTTAAGTATGGCAGTTCTTTATAAGATATTTGCCTAAGGTAATGGAAAGAGATGGGTAGTTCATAAAATTCTCTTGTTGCCTACTTTGGAACTTGGAAGAGAAGTTTTAGGAGGTTATTATCTAAGAACTTTTAAGGTTTGCATAGATTCTAGGCATGGAAAAAAAACCTGAGTTTAGTCTTATTTGATCAGGTTTCGATTTGACAAAACTTTTCGGGTACTGACTCCAGTATTTGGACTCGATCGAATTTGGATTTAGAATTCTATGTTAGACTCGAGTTCAGACTTCAGATTACGTAAGTTCAGCCAAGCTTGTTTCCACCCTCAATAGATTCTCAAGATTGTCATTTGATTAAATTTCTTCTTTTTCAAACTCGAGCCCGAATCTTAGTATGCATAAGTACGACTTAGTCTGTTGCCTCCTCTAATGAACTCTCTTATGACTGATTCCTCGAACTTCTTAGGTCTTAATCGTTTGGATTTTCAAATAATTAGTTGACTCGAGATCATCACTTGATTTCAAATCATTAAATCGATAAATCCCATGTTTCAGAATTCGATCTATCCCGTCAACGCTCAAGTTAGAGATCCAATATAGACTAAAAGATAACTTCCTTTAAGAGGTACTTGCATTATAGAGATATGTGCCGTCCCACGTAGGGAAGTGAGAGTCATCCTCTTCTACATATACCTTTCGGGACACGCACTTCTCAAGTGGTGCACTTGCAATGGAAGTTTTGGTCCATAGAATATGGTTGTTCAGTGACAGATATGCTTCCCTTGGCTTCATTTCGTTCAACTTTTTTGAGGCTAAAGAGAAGAGAACTTGGCACATCGCATGCTGCAGAACGGAATCTATTAACTGATAACTTTGTATTTTTCTATAATTCAGCTTTCTCTTCCCAGTTCATGCCAGAGAATGTGTTAGGTAACTTTTGTTCTGATTCTCTGGTGTTGGTGGTATGTTTGTTTCAACAGGGAAGGAGGAGCATCTTCAGCTACTTTAACTGCTGTGTCAAAGCCTGAGAGTGCACTAGAGCTTTTCTACTTGGATGTAACCTGTGATAATAATAAAAATAAAAGAAGCTCATGTTTGGTTAATTTTAAGAAAGCTTTTTAATCTTTAAAATCATGAATTTTTAATTGTTTTAATTTCTAAAAAAATTCGTAAGTTTATGTGAAAATATATCAATGAAACGTGTGACATTAACATAGCTTTTAAATTTAATTTATACAAATAAATAGAAATAATAATAATAATAAATTATTATTTTATTTTAAATCTAATCAGTTTGAATTAAGTTTAATTATGTTTTTATGTTAATAGCATTTGTAGAATTTAAAATTTTAAAAAATTGAGATTTTTTCAAAAAAATTCACTAAATCACAAAAGACCTAAGGCTTTGTATTTTTTTTAAGATGGTGTGGAATTTGGAATTATTAGTTAATTATAACTTGTAAATTGCGTCATACCATTTATATTCTATGCCAAATTAGAATTCATAAATATGCTCTTTTAAAATTATATTTAACTTTTGAACTTAATATTTTTTATTCAAGTCTTTTAATTATTAATTTTAAAATGTTTATTAATTTTTCCAAATTACTGAATATTCAAATTTTTAAATAATTTTAATCTTTTTTAATATTTGCAAATCAAAGATTATTTGTAAAACCTTACTTTCAATTTTGTTCAATTTACTTTTAACTTTTTAAAATTTAATAAAACCTGAACTCTTACCTCTAAAACATTAATAATAAAAGAACACTAGAGTATTAAATGAATTGATTTTATACGTTTTGTTATTAATTTGTATCTATATATATTATAAGTTCTTATTTTCTTAAAAAAATTCTTATTTCCTGTTTTGAAGTTCACCACGTTTGGAGTGTTACAGTTGAGGAAACCTACAAGAAAGGTGCCACACACCACGTAACTCTTTTCAGTACATAGAATGCGAAAATACTTCACAACCACTCAGGTTACTATACAAAACTAGATCCATCCTGGTCTAAGAACATCATTATCTTCATGATGGCTGAATGTTTACGAATCAGAAGTGGAGCACTGATCCTTCTGTTGCTCATCATCATCATCATCTTCCTTCAAGTTCTTCCAGTTGTTGGCGAGGGAGGGCAACACAGAGTCGTAAACATGCAAGAGAAGCAACCTCTTGCAAAGATGGTGGTTGACACAATCTCTATGTTCAAGAAATCCCACAAAAGTTCCTGGGAGAAATTCAAAACCATCATCCGCGACGTGCAGTTCAAGTACTTCGCACCAAATTTAGAGTAAGATTGATATGAGTTCTCATCATCCGATTTGTGTTCCGGTTTTGGGACAGCTTTTGAGTTGATGATTGATGGTAGTTCTGTTTGACAGCTTTAGAGGTTCAGAGGTGAATTCTGGAGGTGGAAATGGTGAGACTGGTGGGACTGCAGGGAGGATGAAGGAGGCAGCAGAGAAGAGTTTTGAGAGAAGCAAGAAGACAGCACAGGAATCTGCTAAAACTGCTGCAGAAGCTGTGGAAGGTGCAGTACACAAGACAGCAGACAAAGTTAAAGAGAAACTTTCAGAAGATGATCATGGAGTTGTAAACCGTCATGACGAGCTTTGATAGGAGATCCTTTGATATTATACATGGTTTAATTTCTGAAACTCCTTTTAGTTTCCATTTTATAAGATCCTGTTCTTGTTTTTGTTACCATAAATTTTGATTGTGTAACAATTCGCAGGCTCAGTTTAACAGTAGATTTCATTTGTTCATTTTTTAAAAATCTTAAAATCATATCAATATATATATATGAAAAGACAATGAGTTTCTAAATATATATGACACTAAGTCCCTATCAATTCATATTTCAACTGCCCTGATCTCACATTTTCTTAACCAATACCGTAAAGCAGTGGGAATGATCAGCTTCCTTTTGTATAACGGCTCTCCAATGGCGTTCTATGCAACAAAAATGCACCATTCTGCTTTTGTTCGATAGAATTCTCCATTTTCTCTTCACCCACATCAGAAAAACGTCTATAAATCCCAAGCTGATCGATCAGTTTTCACTCTTTTCATTTCATCGTTTTCCATGCTTTTATAGATCAGTACCAACACTCTGGTTGAAGTCATTGTCAAATTATAGAAACTACAAGACCAGTTCCACACATTCCAGCATTGTGACGCTCTTCACATTCTGAACTGTCAAGTTTCATGATTATTAGATTTGAGTTTAATCAATATCATCGCACTCTGATAACAAGTATCACGCAAAGGAAAATACTCATATATGACTCGTTGCATTAGCAAAGTATTTGGATTTGTGTGCATAAGCAACAACTTATACGGGCACGGATGAAAAGCCAGATACAGCCATCCCAAAAAGAGCACTTCTTGTACTCAAGAAGCCTTACTAAATTATGGCTAAATGCAGGATTAACAACAGGAGATACCAAAACCATATCGTAGAAACTCAAGCACCAGTATTTCTCCGGCCAACACGGGCAACAAAACCAGCTTTGATAGGCGCAACCGACCGTCCAGAACCGCACTGCATGTAACAAATAGACTAGGAAATCAGTGGCGTTGACTAAGAATTTGAGAAATTTAAAATGAATGATAAAAGTACATCTGTGTAATGGTAGAAAGATCTTCACATAAGCAGTTAACTAACCAGCTCCAACAACCACAGACTGACAACGAAATAATGCCCTTGCATTTAGAAATGGTCGTAATAATATTGTTCATGGTTTCAACCCAAAAAGGAAAAAAAAAAGATCAATATCCAACACACAAGGGGAACATTCAGGACAAACAGTAACCGAGTTATGGTACTTGGGATATATCCACAAACTCTAAGAACAGGTGCAAACAGGCAATGAAGACATATCTTTCAACCATGTTATTCCTCAGTAAGTTATTTGGCAGCATAATTTTAAACTTCATGCTAGTAAAGCAGAATAACTATCAAATCTATCTGATTCAACCATCAAATTATTTTGCTTTATTCCAACTGTGGACTGCAAATGCTTATAGTACTATCCTACTAAGAAGGCCTCCGAACTAATACAAAATGTATCTGTCGTACCATAGGATCCGACAATGCAGGCAAATCATCGATCATCCTAGGCCTCCTTGAGATAAATTTTAGACAACACTATCAGATAGCACCAAAGACAGTTAACAGTCATAGCACTTCCATCAGCTGTAGCAGGAATAAAGGCCTAAGGACATTTCCATATACCTTAATGAATTATAAGCTTCTTCAACTGACTTTGAACACAATATCAAATTCCCTTTATGACAATAGCTGCCAAATCAATCTCATCCAACCACCAAATATTATTTAACTTCATTAATGCTAACGAGAAGGCCTCAGAACTAAACATAATGTATCCGTCATGCCAGAGACCAGACAATGTAGGTAAATCAATTATTATCCCAGGCCTCCTGAACAGAACAATCGGAATTGAGATAATATTCTCAGGTAGCACCAAAGACAGTTGCAAAAGCATAGCACTTCCACCAATAAAATTAGGTTTACCACCAAGATGATGTTATAAGAACAAAGCCTAATAACTGTTTCCAGATATCTAAAAAAAGGTTATGACATTCCATAACTGCAGCTCATTCACCAACATAAACGGCTTCAGCTGGTTTTGTACATAATATCAAATTCTCTTGATGACAAAAAAAAAACCATATCAATCTCATCCAATCATCAAATTGTTTAAGTTCATTAATGCAAATACTTCTACTTTAACAATGCTGTTAAAGCCACATCAAGGGTTTTAATTAGGCCTCAGAGAAAATTTCAGTATCTGTCATACCAGAGAATCTGACAATGTAGGCAAATATTCAGTCATCACCGGCCTTCTTAAGAGAACATTTGAAAACTATCTTCTCTAAGACACTACCAACAAACCCTGTCAACGCCATACTACTTTCACAAATCTTAATAAAGTTTTTGACAGAACAAAGCCAAGCCCACAAAATCTAAGAATTATCCCAAGTATCTTAACAAGGTTTTGTTAGTTTACAGATCCACTGTGATGTAATATCATTAATTATATGAACTATTGCATGTATAATCTAAGATTTGACAGTCTAACTGCAGTCCATCATTACCTACTTAAACACACATATCATCAAATTTCTTGATGAAAATAGTAGTACAATCCCAATAATTTGTACAAGACCTTTACTTTCAGGAGTGTTTAATGTCAAAATAGATCAATTATGATCCATGATTGCATCATGTTATAATGATCACTCAGGCACCCTCTCTGCTAGTAAAAGTCAATGCTTGGGGCTGAGAAGGGCTTGAGATTTAAAGGACACTGGAAAGGGAAAGGAGATGCAGTGATATATAAACCATTACCTTCTCACATCTGAGGAAGAATAGACGGTTCTCCTTAGATAATATAGTATCAGGACTTTTGCACCCGAGACAAATGACATATTCATCTGTCAATAATGTAGAAGAAAAAGCTGTGTGTGACACCAATAACAATAGGGAAGGAAAAGAATGACAACAAACCCAGAATATGATGGATCAATTAAAAAAGAAAAAGCTACTCACTGATATAACGACGCAGTATCCCCTCAAAATTTTTGGGTGCAAATCTTCCCTTAACCACTAACCTTTGCTGGCCGTCAAGGGATCCACTTGTCCCCAGTTCAGCAAGCAAAAAAGCCATAACATGATCTGGCTGCCGATGCATCCTGCATATTTTAATCCACCAAAGAAGGGAGGATGAAATTAAACTTTAGTTTCCTAGAAAAAGATCATAAACAATTATCTTTATGAGCAACATGGTAGTGCAGTCAGAAGATGCCTCATATGTTCTCTTTCCTTATGAATTACTCCATGATTTCTATAAACATTCAGCACACACTATTCATCTTCACAACAATGGGATTTTAAATCTCCTCACAAGTGCATAAATATCAAATACGTATATATGTATATATATATGTGTCATTTTAGCATATAACTATTCTTCTTTCTTATATTAATAAATTCATTACGTCTGTATTTCAAAAGAAAAAGGTTAAAGAGGATATTATAAAAGCATACGTCTTGCATAAATCCATGAAATTCACAAATACAGTCTTCTTTGTTCCCTCACGAAGAACCTGCGGTGGCCTCATAACAGTTCTACGCCTATCCCCAGCAAGCTCTGGATTGTTCTCACGCAAAATGTTAAATACCCTACCAAGGAGCTGCTCATATGATGCAGCCAAAAGATAGTTGTGTTAGTCCAAGATAGATAGCATAAAGATAAAGAAAAAGGCTGCTTACCATTCACCAAAGGGTAAACATATTGCATGAAAACTCAAAGGAAGTTAAAGTTCACACTGATTGCAAGGTTGTTCTAGCTTCCATCTTGGGAACACAGTTCTATGCAAGTTATACATAACAGATCTTAAAATGAAAGAAAATTATATCACAAAGTTAGAAATATGACAAATTATGGAGATAGTGATACAAGAAAGTCTTGGTCTATAGACTTCAAAGCCCATACACTCACATCAATAATACAGGTATAGGATCAGTCAAAATCTGGAGACAGAAGTATGAAAGGATTCTTTGTTCTTTTTGCATTATTATAACAGCGATGGATGTACACGTATGTTTTCTATGTAGGTATGTGGAAGCTCAACAATAATTCATATGATAGTACCCAGAAACGTAAAGACCTATACTATAATTCCTAGCACCAGCACCAACTAATAGCATGAATTTAACAAGCTTTCTTTTCTCCCCTAGTTTAAAAGGATTAGTTCCATTGAAATATCATTTTACCTCTTCGTATTCATAATCCCGGTCACTTCCTTCCCAAGGATAACGCTGCTGTTGTAGAGATATCCCTTCACCTTGCTCATCCTCATCCGCATGATCTAGATTGTCAAACAAAGGAACAGAGTTAGAATCAATTACTAATGTTTAACAAAGTTATGGAAAAATATACACTAATAACCACAAAAGTCACTAATTTTATATATTACCATCCAAATTATCTCCAGCATCCCCTATCTCCTCATTCAAAAGACCACTTTCTACCTGTAATATCAATGGGATCTCCAAAAGTCATTTGTTTGTGAAGCTGTAAATAGTAATACAATGCAAAATTTTCAAACCCATGGCCCATGGATTCATCAAAGGATTTGGACTCACAGGTTTCTTCTTCTTCTTCTTCAAACCAGCAAAATTACTCTCAAGTCCATCAGACACTGCAATTTCAAAGAGGAGATAAGTAGAAAAGAATGACAAAGGGCATTCATAGCAGATTGATCATCCCAAAAAACTTGCTAAACAACATAGCAAAGATCGTAAACGGAGATACCGGTCAAAGATTCAGTTTTCTCAGCTAGTTTGTCCACAGAATCATCAGAAAGATCTTGAAGAGTGGACTTCTTCTTCTTCTTTTTCTTAGTGGCATCAAAGGGGGCAAGCTACAACAAAAACCCCATCATGTTCAAAGTCGTTTACACAATCCACTTTATTACGTGAGAACAAAAGGGAGAGCAACTTACTTCTGCCACTTCATCAGTTACTTCATTCGGAGTATCGTCTGCCATGGTTTCTGTAAATAGAGTACAACATGTAGTCAGTACCAATCTAAAGCAAACATCAATTCTCAAAAAAAAAAATCTAAAGCAAACATCACATACAATAATCCAGCATCAATATTTTAAAAGATGCGAAGAAAGAGAACATTATATGGTTGGTATTAGATCATTAACAAACCGAGGAGTTTTTTTAAGCAAAATCTCTTTATCTTCTATTAACAGTATAGTAAAATCAAGAATCAATGGACACAAACTAAAAATTAATTTAACTTTTGAAATGTTAAAAGCCTCAGAAAACCCTAAAATCAATGATGAGTAACTACTCAAATCAATAACGTGAAAAAAGATTAAAATAGATCTTTAAAAAATAAGATATCTTCAAAATGTAAAAACAGAGCCCAAGCTGTAACGCAGTTTTTACTTCATACTACTAATTTTGATCGACTTGGTTCAATACATTTCCCATCTAAACACCCAGAATCCATAACCCAAAGTAAACAACATAGCAAACGAATAGAATAGCATTGCAAATCCGAAATAAACGCGCTGTCGATTTATAACCGCAAAATAAAACTAAAAGCTGGACACATTCAAAAAGGAAAGAAGGCAAAGGCAGTCCTTTTGGCAGCTCAGAAAACGCGGGAAAAATGAAAGAAAACGAATAGCAGTAACCAGAAAACAGAAACGAAGCGCAGAATTTTTATTAAAACCAAAAAAGAAGAAAAAGAAGAAGAAAAAATCGTCGAAATTAGAGGAAAAATCAAACCTTGAAGTGGAAAATTTTCAGATTCTAGAGGTAAAAGAGACGCAGAAATGTGAGAGCCTGTGACGAATGAGTATGGAGTTTTAGGGTTTGAAGTTTCGATCTTTATTCACATGACATGGCAAAGCTCTTTAAAGCGGTGTCGTGTCATGAGGTTCTGGTTCGTGGGCCGGACCGGGTTTAAGCGGATTCGAAACTGATTTTTCTTTTAATTTACTTTAGGCCCAGCATATTTTTAGAGTGGACCAAACTGAGCTACAGGGCGTGAATATGATGGATTGTAAATTTTAATTGAGTTTAAACTCATTTTAATACAACATCACCTTATGCTTAATAAAAATAATTGATTTCATGATATTTGAAGCCCAAATAATTGATTTAAATCGCATTTATTTAGTATAATTATTATAAATAAAAATGTAACAATATAATAAAAATAAAATATATTAATATTATAACAAAAATCATTAAATTTTATATAATCAAGAGTTAACTTTAGAAATGACACTAATCCGTCAAGTTTTTTAAAATTAAAAGTATGAAACAACATTTTTTTAATTAAGCCTGAGCTTTAATAAAAATAAATTAATGTTAAATATGTCATAAAATTAATTTAATAATAAATATATGATTACGAATAATTATTTTTTATGAACTCTTTTATTTCATTTTTATTTAAATTTAGAGATTGATTAACTTAATTTTGTCTCATTGATAGATTTTTAATTAAAATAAGCACAAATATACGTTTTATTTAATAAATTAATAATTTAAAATCATATAATAAATTTAATATAATTAATATTTATAAATTTAACAATTTCTGACTTTCTTTTAATCATTTTCCAAGTTATTAAAGTAAAAAAATTGTCACCAATCAACCATTAATTAATAAATACGTGAAGAACAAACTCTATGGGGTGGATCCCATCTTTTAAATATTATATATTCCAAGCATTTTTGCACATGCCTATATTAGAAAACTCAACTCTTCAAACTTGATGCTCTGCTCCTTTTGACTATGGAAGTTTCGTGCTTTTTTTCTTGAGTTCGGGTCACCAAAAAGGAGGGGAGAAGGAAATTTTCTTTGGTATCGATCCTCTAACTCTTTAGGTATATACTTTGGTTGATGTTGAGTAAAGCTAGTGATCAATTAGCAGTTGGTCAATTAATATGTTACGACTCTTTACGCACAGAAATGTACATATTACGTAGGCACCTAAGAAATTTTAGAGTTCCAGATTTACCTTTTCTAGGACTTTTGAAGTCGGATGAGCTTATGATTAGTCCAGTAAAAACTAAAGTACCTAATATATATCCAAAAATAAAAATAAAAAAAATCTATTTCGTGTTTTCTAAAGCATATAGTCAAATCCAACATACTTTACAGCTTTTGTCGAACAACCAGTTCCAACCTTATACGGAAATAGAGAGCTTCTAAGTTGGGTAATGCTATCTCCTTCCAAGTTGTATTTGAATGAAAATAGGTCAAGTCGAGATCGGGCCATAGATTTTTCAAAAACTCGTGTCTGATTTGAAGACTGGTTGAATTTGAGAGGCCTAGGTCTGCAGAACTATTTCCAACAAGAGAAAACGTGTTGAGTAGTGAAAGTTCCCGGAAGTCAGTAGCTAGATCTCTCCTTCTTCACCTATAAATGGAGGCAACTTACAACAACGATGAAGCACAACACCTTAACTTTCTGTAACTCCACTCTCTTCTCAACAAAATTTGCTTCAAGACCAACTTGATATATCCGTATTGGGATTCTATTCCAGGGACGATCAGATGCAGAATCAAAGATATTTCAGTCTGCTACTGATAATACTCGTAATTATAAGCAGCAGGTCAGTGGAGGCAAGACCAATCGCTACTATGAAGAAGATTGATAGCCGTTTACTTCTGAGAGAACTTGGATATACCAAATCAAAACTGGTTAATCGTCGGCCACACTCAAGCCCTCCTCCCCCTCCCTCTCCGGCTTATAGAGCACCATCAGCACCAAGCTCTACAAAGCCATAATTCCGGTTTGTGTATTGGGTCGGATCGGATCGAAAGATGTAGCTAAAGTCCAGTCTAAAGTTCGGTTTGGATCATTCAAGACGATATTTTCTAAAAGCTGCTTCTATTGTTACTACATAATGTTTTCTAAAAACATTCCTAAGCTAGCTTTTGGCAGTTTAGGAATTTTTTTAATGTGATTTTTAGTTTTTATTTTATGTTTTTTAAAAAATAAAAACTTGTTTAATTGAAATTTGTAATAAAAATGAAAAATAAAAACATGATTGTAATGCATAGTGTTGATAAACAATAAATAGGAAAACCAGTAACGTAGAAACGTAGAAATAAAAAAATAGAAATAAAGAAACCAGAAACGTGAAATACAGAAACATAAAAGCCAAATAAACAAAAACGTAAAATAACAAACAATGAAAATGCAAAAACGTAGATAAACTTCCAATAGGAAAACTAGTAACGTAGAAATGCAGAAATAAAAAAAATAGAAATGAAGAAACCAGAAATGCGAAATACAAAAATATAAAAGCCAAAATAAAGCAAAATCACATAACAAACAATTGTAAATAAAAAACGCAGATAAACGATAAATAGGAAAACTAGAAACGTAGAAATGCAGAAATAAAAACAGGAAAACAAAAAATACAAAAAATCAGACGTCGGTAGAAATTAAGAAAATCAGAAAAATAACACAATATAATTAAAAAATATCAAATCAGTTTCGAAAATTTACTTATTAAAAGTCCAAGCTTTCGCTTTCTGCATGGATAGAAAGGGGATGTAAGAGATGAGTTAGGGACATAAAGAGAGAAGAAAAGAATTGAAAAAACACAAGAGAGAAAAGAAATGAGTTTGGAATGAAAAAGAAGAGAGAAGAGATAGAGTTTCTAAAAAAAAGGAAGTTTACAAGAAGAGGAAGTAGAAACGAAAACATGTGAAAATCTGTTGCGAAATATTAGAAAAACATTTTTTTTTACATTTCTATTAAGTTGTTGTGTTTTTTTATTTTTAAAAACAAGAAATGGTTGGACTAAGTTAGATTAACGCTAAGTGTGACAAATTAGTTTGGTCTTAAATTCAAAGTTAATTTGGACATTAAATTTGATAATTTTTTAAAGTTGACTTAAAGTCAACATATCAAATATAAAAATTATATTTGATAAAATTATATTCAAAATTAATTGGAAGTCAAGCTTGATCACCACAAGAAAATAACAAATTGATGATGGGAAAAATAACGACGAAAAACAAACCGTTGCAAATTACCGACGGTATTAATTTGTCGATCAGAAAATGTGTCG
>JANITX010000212.1:2114212-2145812 GCA_027564395.1 Erythroxylum ulei | reverse complement strand
GCTCCCGTGGTTTCACACTTGTGAGAGTGCGCGCTGCATGAGGCTCGAGCATGTGGTACCATCAAGCGCCTGCTGTACCACTGCTCCCTTAGTTACTATAGCAACGTCAGGCGCATGCGGCACACAGGCACCGGACGTTGCATCGCCCTCCGATAGCAGGGTGATTTCCAGCATTCTGGGATGCCTTTTTTGTTTCGTTTGGACCGTTTTTGACCTATTTTTCATAGCTAACCATATGTGTACCACTTTTACGTAATTATATATGTAAAAAAAATCAAAAAATGAATCAAAAACTGAAAAAAAAACCATAATGAATGGAAACCAAGAAAATCTTCGTTTCTATCAACCCGATCACGTAACCACTCTGATATCATGTATAATATGTAGTACAGACCTTATTATGTACTCAGGATCATACATAAAAGGGTAAAAACAAAGAAAATTTGGAATACCTGATTTCAGTTCTATTCAGAGTTTCGAAGCAGTTTTTGATACCAAAACGAGTTTCGATCTTCCCGGAATAGTTGAGGAATTTGTTCACCGACACTCAGTTTGGGCCTTTTTATAGTTTTCTCAAAATGCAAACTCTCTTAACGTTATGCTTACGTTTGATATAAGCAACTATAGGAGACCTCAGCTTTTATATAGCTTTCATATCGAACTTCTTCATCACAAGGTCAATATGGACAAGGTTCGCATTAATTGAGATCCATTTTTTATCTGAACTTTAACCGATTAATCTAGATTATTTATTGGGTCACTTTATTATATTTATTTGGATCAAATTATGTTACTTAGCCGATAATTTATTGAAAATTAAAATTACAATTATAAGGATGTCTCTAACCTTATAACCTATTGCTATATATATATATAGAACACCTTCAACAACCATAAAACACAACACCTTACTTCTATAACTCTACTTTCCCTACTCGGTAACTGGAGATAAAGCAGGAAAATCAAAGATATGTGACTTTTTCTCATAATAATCGTGATTGCAGGAAGTAGGTCAGTGGAGGCAAGAGGAAAAGGCTACTAGTAAAAAGATCGATAGCCGTTTCCTTTTGCTAGGATTTGGATATACCAAACCAGAAGTAAAGAAGAGGCATCTCCTCTCCATGGTTAGATCACCATCAGAATCAAATTATAATGGACCATAGAGTGGCAGCAGTTCCCATAATTTGGGATTGCATACTACTTCTTTTTTGGTCCTTTTTTAAAAGATATATATAATAAGTTTACAGATATGTACCTAAGTAATGTTTGTCATTGTGTTGAAAGTGTGAGCTAGCTTTTGGCTGTTGAGTTTTCTATAATATCCATCAATATTCTTCTCATAATATTTCTTTTTGGCGTGATGTATATATATATTCTTTCGTATCATGAACTGTTGCTAGTCCTTGGTGAATATTATATTTCTGCTTCTGAGAATTAGAAGAGTAAGAAATAAGTACAAATATCTTTTTGTTCCTGCATTTAATTACCAAAAATTCAACCCCTAGTAATAAGAATAATAAAAATTCTGAGTCATTTAAATTGATTTTAATTCAAAACTCAATAAAACCGAAAAAAACATATCTAATTAAATTGAAACTTGAAAATTTTTAAAAGTTTTGATGGATAAAAAATTTTAAAAATACTAATGTTTTATTATATTGTTTCTATTATAATAATTTATTTAATGTACATAATTTAAAAGATAATAATTACAAATTTTGTTGTTATTAAAAATATATTACTATCAATTGATATTTTCATAAATTCAACTCATTATGTATTCTAAAAAGTATAAAACTGAAATGAATTATATCATATTGGTTATTTATATTATCTTGATAATATTGATTTATATCAATCATATTAGTTAATGTAAAAAAGGAAGTCAAAATATTAAATACACTATATGTAAATATTAAAAGTATTTTTATAATTTTTTATCAATTATGGATTTTATTATCGACTTGGAGAAGAGAAGATGATGATAGATTACAAATAAGTTCTTGGAAAATCGAGAAGAGCTAGACGGGTTGATTAAGCAGATCCCTCCTAATGATATGATTATTCTAGGAAGAGACTTTAATGATTATATAGGGGCAATCTCAGATAGATATTCATAGACTCGTGTGAGTTTTAGATCCAATGATAGGAATGATAGTGTGAGTGCTTGTTGGATCTCTCAATAGTGTTTGAGTTAGTGATAGCCAACTCATTTTTCAAGAAAAACGAGACGTACATGGTGACTTTTAATAGCAGAACCACGAAAACTTAAATTGATTACTTTCTTATAAGCTAGAGTGATGGACCTAGTTATAAGGATTGCAAGGTAATACCTAACACTTGCTTTTCAACTCTAACATATATTGTTGGTTATGTATTTTATAATTAAGGGATGGAGAAAGAAAAGAAATCCTATGAGGTGTACTACTGTCAAATGGTGGAATCTAAAAGGAGATATAGTGGAATAACTCAGGGATAGGGTAATATATGGAAAATAATAGAAATTGGAAGAAGATGCTAACCAAATATGGGAGAGAGTAGTAAATCTTTTTAAGGAATGCAGTCAAAGAGATCTTGGGTATTTTTAAAAGGCCTAAGGATAGTAAGATGAAGTCTTGATGGTAGAATAAAAATGTACAAGAAAAGGTTAAGATCAAGAAGAATGTCTATAAAGCTCTATATATAGGTTATCACTACAGAGGTATATAGAGTAGTTACTAGAGAAAGTTGCAAACTGGTAAAGGAAAAGATAGATAATTTTAGAAGCTAAAAGTAAAGCTTATGAGAAATTATACAAGTGATTGGAAATTTAAGATAGAAAAAATGATATATTTAAGTTGGAGAGAGTTATGGAATGGAAAGCAAGAGGCTTATATTAAGTTTATTGTATAAAAGATAAAGTAGGGCGTGTACTTATAGCTGAAATTGACATTAAGATGAGATGTTAGAGATACTTTTATAGCCTTTTTGAAGAAGGCGTAGATGAAAACTTCTCTTTAGGTGATCTTAGTACATATGAAAGGTATCGTAACTTTATTTATTGTCGTTAAATCAAAGGGAAGAAATTAAAAAATCTTTGAGGGAAATGAAGAGTGGAAGTACAGTGGCTTGATGAGATTAAAAGTGTGGAAGTCCCTAGACAAAAAAGATCTACATAGCTAGAAAAGCTTTTTAATGTGGTCCTTAACGTCTGCCAAAACACTAGATGAGTGGAGACTTAAAATGCTAATTTTTCTATACAAGAACAAAGGAGACATCCAAAGCTGTAACAGCTATAGAGGTATCAAACTACTTAGTCCTACTATGAAAGTATGAGAGAAGGTGATTGAGAAGAGAGTAAAAAATGATACATCTATCTCAGAGAATCAATTTGGTTTCGTACCAGAAAGGTCCACGACAAAAACTTTACATTTCCTTTAAAAATTAATGAAATATTACATGAAAAGATAACATAACCTACATATGATTTTTATTAACTTAAACAAATATTATGACTAGATACTTAGGAAAATTATGTAAGAATGCTTTGAAGTTAAAAGAGTTCTTATGACCTATATTATGGGTTGTTAAGGATATGTATGAAGCAGTAAAGACTATAGTAAGGACGATAAAAAGAAATATAAAGTATTTTCTATCAATAATGGGCTACATCAAGACTCCTCATTAAGCTCTTTTTTGGTTTTAGTAATGATAGATGAGCTCATTAAGAATATCTAATAGAATGTGCCTTAGTGTATATTGTTTGATGATAACATTGTTTTAGTGGATGAGATAAAATAGGTGCCAATATCAAGCTAGAACTTGGGGGGATACTTTAATGACATTATTTTAGTGGATGAGATAACATAGAACGTCAATATCAAGCTAAAACTTGGGAGGGATACGTTAAAGTCAAAAGATTTTAAATTAAGCAAGATTAAATTAAGTATTTAGAGTGCAACTTTTCGAGCTATAGGATGATTTCCAATGTGAAGGTAAAAATTGGTTGAAAACTTATACTATAGAAAAAGTATTTTAAGTACTTAAAATCTATCATCCAAAGTAATAGAGATATCGATGGATATATAGTTCACCGTATCAAATCAAGGTGGCTTAAATGAAAAAGTATATGAATAGTTTTATCTGACAAGAAAATATCATTCAAACTTAAAGTTAAAATTTATTATTTAGCAATTAGGATGACTATGCTCTATGGGGTAGAATGTTGGCTCATCAAACAAGTACATAGTCAAAAGTTAATAGTGGCAGAGACATAGATGCTCAGTTGGATGTGCAACCTTAGTAAAAAAAATAAGGTTACAAATACAGTTATAAGAGACAAATTAAAGGTGACTAATATTAATAAAAAAATTAAGATAGACAAGAATTAGGTAGTTCAAACATATTAAGAGGAGACATCCTGAAGCTCTAATAAGAAGATATGAGAAAATTGTACTTAAGGACTGTAGGAGAAAAAAATGTAGACCTAAGAAGAACTAGAGGGAAGTGATCAATAATGATATGACTTTGTTGGAACTTACCGAGGAAGTGATCCTCAATAGAAAACTTTAACATACTAAGATACGTGTAAATGATCTCACATAGAGAAGTCTTTCTTTCTCAATGATCTTTTAAACTTTTCCATCAAGTCTTGTGTTTTGTATTTAGCCTAAATATTTAATATGTAGTACTTCTCTTTTAATTATTTAGCCTAAACATTTCCTTACGTAGTCTAAACATTTTCTTGTAATGATTTGATTGTTTTATTTGTTTACTTGTCTTTTTTTATTGTCTATTTATTTACTTATTTTATCTTTTATTTTTATTCTTTACCTTATTCTCTATTTACTATAATATTTATTATATTACTTGCTTTATATTTTTATTTATATGTATGTATGTGTATATTTATTTATTATTATGTCCATTTTAATAATAATAATAATAATAATTTTAATTTTTAATTTTTAGTACTTTATTATTTTAAAATTTTTCATATAGATCTATTGAAAACAATATTTCTATTAAATTTTCTTATCAATTACCTATTGATCATATAATTAATTCCTTATACCATGGTTTGGTTTAGTGTATGGATCTTGTTTTTACTAAATTTAAGTACTTCATATTTATATATATGTGGTAAGCTTACGCTGATAAATTATTTAATTTATGAATTAATGAAATGAGTACGATTATATGATTTGTGATCGTTTATAAATCAGACGTTATAATATAATAAACATAATGACAAATTATTATTATATTAAGAGATCATGGATGAATTCCAAAGACTTGTTTAGTATTCGACTATTAGTCCTGGACTTGAAAGTTAGATGAAAGTTGGTGGAATCTCGCAGACCTTTCCACCTTTTAGCTCCGCTCTCCGACGACGTCCGCGACATAATAATAATAATTTTATATAAATTTTGTTAATATTTTAAATTTTAAAAGAGTTTAAAAATATATAATTTTATTTTTAATTAGTAAAAAATTATTTACAATAAAGAGCACATTACAATTTTAATTTAGATAATACAATTTACGTAACTTTGACGTAAAAACTCTTCATTCTTGGACTAGTATTAGTCTTCTTTTTTTTTGACATTTTAGTTAATTTTATAGTTGGTAGTTAAGATGTTCTCTTTGTAATAATGTATTTTTTTGTAATCAATTTTTTTTATTTGACTGTAGCCCACAAGTTACTTCTTCCATTAGTGTTTCTGTTAGAATTTACAATGGACCTACAGGCCCACACGAGAAAGAAAGCTAGACCACATACAAGCCCAAATGAGGTTCCATCCTAAAACCAATTGGTGATAGGTGGAGTAGCCCACTAGACTTATATGTTGGTCTTCTTTCCTCTCTTTTTTCAATGTGGGATAAACTTCCACTCTTATATTTCAACACACCCCCCTCACGTGTGGGTCTAACACGTGACATAATCTATAATTCAGAGGTATTAACGACTAACATAAGAGCAACCTGCTCTGATACCATGTTAGAATTTACAATGGACCTACAGGCCCACACGAGAAGGAAAACTAGACCACATACAAGCTCAAATGAGGTTCCATCTTAAAACCAATTGGTGATAGGTGGAGTAGCTCACTAGACTTATATATTGGTCTTCTTTCCTCTCTTTTTTCAATGTGGGATAAACTCTTACTCTTATATTTCAACAATTTCTCTTTGACACGAAAAGTCAATATAATTGATAAAAATTCGTAGAAGTCAATGGCCGTTCACACTCTTATATACGCACATAAAACCTTCTTGATATTTTTATCTTATTCTATTAAATTTCGTTGGAATACTGTGATGGGAATAGAAAATTTATTCCCCTGTATAAGTGTACCGAAGTGATACCTGCCTTTGTGTTGGATGATGTGGAGCTAGCTTTTGGCTGCTTTGAGTTTTCTATATTATCCATCAATGTTTTTTTAATGATATTTCTTTTTGGCATGATGTATGTTCTTTGTATATTAAATGTAACTGTTGCTCGTTCTCGACGAATATTATATTTTTGGAGAATTATAAGAATAAGAAATAAGGAAATTGCTGTATTCCCGGTGGTTAATCAACTCATTAAATAATAAGCCTAAGTCATCTCCAATAAATAATTACGAACACCTTTTTTTCATCGCGTTTACCGAAATTCCTTATAATTAGTTCCTTATATCGTGGTTAAATACTTCATATATATATATATATAGTAGTCTTATGTTATAAATTATTTAGTTATACAAATTCTTATAAAATCATATTATAAACGATGAATCGTTTAGTCTTTATTCTCTTATGGTCTAAGTTTGACCTGATTTTTTTTTCCAACTTGAATTAGCTGAACGATGCCCAAATGTTATAAATTTAAATTTTTCATTAATTTTGGATCGAGTTGGACTCTAAGCCAAAATACCATCCCTGTTATATGTTATTGGCTTTTTGGTCTTTGTCTTTAGCGGTTGAGTTCTCTATATTATAAATCCTTTTTATAGCGTAGATTTAAAGAGGTTACTGCATAGATGTAAACTGATTCAATTATTAACCTAGTATTCCTATATGAAAAGAACTGATTGTCAGGAAATTGGATGCTTGTTCGAAAGGTTATCTTATTTTTTATGACAAGGAAAAAAGTATAGAGTTCATTTATTCATCAATGTTCTTCAGCTAATATTTCTTTTTTTACACTATATATATTAATAGTATACTAACTACTAAGTGGAATTGTTCATTATTTACATCATCTTAAAGGATTTGCAAAATAGTAATACAAGTATTCAGTCAGTTAAACCTAAGTTTGCAGGAAAGTTATTTAAGGATTTGCAAAATATATGTATATGGCGATCTTATGTTATAAATTGTTTAGTTATACAAATTAATGAAATGAATAAGATGAAGTAGATCGTGAGTGGTGATAATCTACAACTTAGAGTTCTTACAATATAATAAAAAATTATGATTATGTTATGAGATTAACATTTTATAGTAAAAGTTAAAATTCTAAAAATTAGATTATCATAAAACTCGTATATAATAAAAATTAAATAAATTTAAATTTTTAAAATAAAGATCATCTTTATTTATTCAATAAGTTAAAATTTAATTAAAAAAGATTATTAAATAAAAATTAATTGATTTATAAAAGTAAGTTAATTTATGAAAGTCAATCAGTTAATTAATAAATTTATTAATTTTTAATAGCAAAATTTTTTAAGATAAATTAAATAAAAGTTGACTATTTCAAACTTTCATCAACTAAATAAGTTAGATTTTTATTCTTAATTAAAAATTCAAAAAAACTTGTTTAGTTTTTGACCTGGTGAAAAAATATTGATTTACTTAGCTTCGTAGAGGCTCACGCCCGTCTCTCTGGTCTCTATATATGTAAAGAGCACCTTACAAGAACCATAAAACACAACACCTTTCTTCTATAAGTCTCTTCTCTCCATATTGGAATTTCGGTCCAGAGATAGAGCATATAGCTATATATATATATATATAGATCTGATGGAAAATCAAAGATATGTGACTCTGCTTCTGATAATACTCATGATTGTAAGCTGCAGATCAGTGGACACAAGAGCAACGGTTACTCCGAACAGGATTAATGGCGGCTTATCTATGCGAGAACTTGGATATACCCAATCAAATGAGTTCAAGACTGTGTCCAAGTCATTATCACGATCAGAACGAAACAACAAAGGTACAAATTCAACCTTAAACTTGTTTAAAAAATTTAAAATTATCTAAGAAGTTTGACTTCTAAATTCAAGTTTGAATCGACTCAAGCTCTCTTTTTTACATTCTTCTACAAGTTTTGAATATTTAATCTCTTTACCAAAGCAAACTGTAACTATCTCGCAGAATATTAACCTTAATTGTAGTTTGACCGTTACTTTTACTTCTTTTCTATCAATTGTTATTTTTATAAATTATGTTTATTTTAAATCATCAGTAATATTTAAAGTACTTTTTTATAAAAGTTTTGAACCCTTCCAAATTAATAATAAATGCTTTTGGCAAAGTATCTCTGTAAGTGTCCAAATTAGGACACGATTATCAATAAAAAAATTGTAGATTTGTTTCACAATTCACATAGTCTAAACCTATGAATTTTGTATTTAATTTTTTAAAAAAACTTAAGTAAAATTTTGATAAAATAAAATATTAAATTTATTATTTATTTAGAATATATTTTATAAATAAAATTTATTAATAGAAGAATTTATTAATAATAAAAATCTAAGAGATTGTTATTAAATTTTTTATTTAAATAAAAAATTATTTTTCAAATATATGTTCATATTAAGAGTTATCTATACATTTAAAGAATTATTTAATTGTTTATTTCATGCATTCAACTGTAGAAATGAAAGATCTCCGTCGTTAGATACGAAGGTTTGGTACATGCATAAGAAATTACATACGTATTATAGAATAAAATTTTATAAAATTAATGACAAATAAAAGTATTATTTTTAATATGTTTATTTAAGTGTTTAATTTTTTAAAATTCAAAAGATTATACTTATTAACATTTTATTAATATGACTAATGTTTAAAAATGATACAGGACCGAATTAGGTCCGCATGCTCCAGGTCAAAGTAAAAGCAATGTCATCTGGGTTAATGGAATTCCGATCAAGCCGACCCTATCTTTAGGAAGGATTGATTTTGCTACCAAGGAAGCATCCGAGCATGTGAAGACTTATATTTAAAGAAGTTATGTCACTCTTCATTTTCTTCAAAATAATTTTTGAGTATTTCATTATCTATTCAAAATTTGTTCACTTATTTAATATAAAAAATAATGTAAAAGACAGATGTCACTTTACTTGTATAACTATTAATCTTTAGGTGATTTATCAGTCTTGTAATTTAAATGTTAAAAAAAAGTACAATTTAAATAGTGCCATTGACGAATTTTCCATGCAAAAATTCCGTTGACTTGCTTGGTATTATTATGTTAATATGAAACAAGAATTACAACCTCAACAAATAAAAGAATAATTTGAGAATGAACTAATAGTAGGAATGTTTATTCAATCCACTTAATAGCCTCATATAGGCTAATAAAGAGATTCACGATTTCTTAAATCCGTAGTCCCACTAAGAATAAAATCCACTAAAAATTGGGAAAACATATGTGTAAATCTAGAAATTAGGAAAAATATCTGTAACTGAAAAATAATAAAATAATAACTTAAAGCTGTAAAATAGCTATAATGTAGACTTGGTCAAAAACCAATAGAGCTAATGTTGTATTACTTTAACGTCCTCTCTCGACATTAGGTTCCATTCTTTTAGCCATGCTTAGCTGATGACCGAAACTTTTAAACTTGTTAACATTTAAACCTTTTGTAAAAAGATATGATATTCAATCCTCTGTTTTAATACGCTCCAATTCAATTTCTCCTTGTCAAACTTTCTCCTTGATAAAACGGTAATATTGGATTTTTTGCTACACGAATTATTGATTGATTGTCACAGTACGGTGGGACTGCATAATCTACAATCAAATGTAAATCTTTCATCAACCGTATAAGCAATGTACTTTTTTGAGTTACAACTATTGTTGTTTGGTATTCTGCTTCTGTTGTTAACAAAGACACAGTCAACAGTCTTTTTCTACATAAAGAAATTGCTGCAACTCTTAGCTTAAACACATAACCAGTAGCTGAATGACGAGTATCATGATCTCTTGCGTAGTCAACATCACAATAACCATACAACTTGCAATCTTCACCCCTCTCATATAGAAGACCATAGTCAATTGTACTTTTAACATATCTAAACATTCTTCGAACATTTTCCATATGAGATTTCTTAGGATTTTGTATGCAACATCTCATAACACTAATTTCAAAAGAAAGATCTAGTCTAGTTAAAGTTAAGTAGATCAAAATACCTACCAATTATCAGTACATCGTCGCATCTTCCAAATCTTTCCCTTCATGAACACACATTTTTTCATTTGGTTTTATCTATCTTGAGATTGGCTTAAATTGTAGCATTCCAAACTTCTTGAACAAATTTTTAGAATACCTTTGTTGATGAAGAAGAATTCATCCTCCTTTAATACGATCCAGACCAAGAAAATGCTTAAGTTTTCCAAATTTTTTCACGTGAAAACGAACTTATAAATTCTCCTTTGTTTGAAGAATTTCTTCTTCACCAATTATGATAAATCACCAACATAGATCAGGACAATAGCTAGCCTTCCGCCATTGAATTTGACAAATATACTTGAATATGCATATGTAACAAGAAAACCACTTTGAGTTAAAAACTCAACAATCTTATCATACCAGGCCCTTGCTGATTGCTTTAATCTATATAGCTCCTTTTATATTTGCAAACATATTCAGGGCGTTCTTGTTTCTAAAACCCAATTAATTGAACCATGTAAATCTCTCGATCTAGCTCCTCATGTAAAAATGCATTTTTAAAGTCCATTTGCCATATTTTCTAATCTTTGCTAGCGACAAATGCAAGCAAAACACATATCGTCATAAGATTTGCCACTGGACTAAATGTTTCATCATATTCCAGTCCATATTATTGTGTAAACCCTCAAGCTACCAGGTGTGCTTTATTTTGTAGACCCATTTGCATGAAATTGTCTTTACATCGTTTGGATTTGGCACTTGCTCCCATGTTTGATATTATTCTAATGCAACAATTTCTTCTTCCATTGCTTTCGTCCACAATAAATTATGAGATGCTTCTTTAAAGGTTTTTGGTTCTTTTGCAAATTCATCTTTAACTGTTGCTGCAATGGCATATTTGGGATTTGGCCTCCGAATCCATGTTGACCTTCTAAGTTGAGATTGAGGAGCTGGTACTTTTGCTTTACTTGTCCCACCTTCTTCATACAATTGTTGATACACACCAATTTGCCAAGAATTATGAATTACTCCTTGTTCAGAATCACCATCTTCACTTAATTGAAAATGAGCAATTTGCAATTCATTTTTCAAATCAGTTGGGTCTACTAATATCTCCTTTTCTAAAGACCACCGTAAAGATGCTTCCTCAAATACAACAAGTCGTGATGTATAGCACCTTCCAGTTGTAGGGTCATAACATTTCCACCATTTTCTTTGACTATTATAACCCACAAAGATACATCTAACAACTTTCTTTGTCAATCTTGCTACACAAATAATCTAGAATAAACAACTAGTACACAAATAAAATCAACTTTCATATTCCACAAATTTTCAAAAGGTAAAAGAAAATTTAACCTTTGTTGAGGAAGCTCATTAATCACAAATGTTGTCGTATGTATTGCTTCTGCCCGAAACTTTCTCGGTACATTCTTTGCATGAAGTATACTGGGACAAATTTCATTAAGGTGCCTATTTTTCCTCTTTGCAGTGCCATTTTATTGTGGTTTGTTAACACAAGTATATTGATGATGAATTCCACACTCCCTTCGGTACTGAAAAAACTCAGTTGAGCTATATTCACCTCCATTATCTTTTCTTAAGCTAGAAAATTTCTTTCCCACTTCTCCCTTAACTATTTCTTTGAACTCTTTAAACTTTGAAAAATAATAAGAATTTTCTTTTATAAAGGAAATCCACACATTCATGGAGAAATCATTAATGAAAGTCACCATGTACTTCATTCCACAATTGATAGTTGCTTGATAGGTCCAAACACATCAGAGTGCATCAATTATAATGGTTCATTGGCTTTAAATTTTGACTCTTCAAATTTTAATTGATTTGCTAAACAAAAAATATATATTGAATTCTATCTAGACTAACTAGAGGCAAGCGCACCCGATCGACAAATAATATAAAATGGTAAGAATCAGATATTGTATCCAAGGGATTCCAACACGCTAGACAATTAAATTAAACTATGCAAAATTACTCAGACAATCAAGAATCGATTGATTTGAAAATAAAATAAAGTAAGCGAATCAAATAAATATGCAAGATGCAAAGTACGAATTAGAAAACGACTAGACTTAATCAAATGGCAGAAATTGGCTAAGATATTAGATTTCAATTGGATTGGACACTAAAAATTGTAACAGTTGATTAATCTAAGAATTACTTCACTTAAGCAAATCGAATCCAATGTTCATAGGAATTTCCTTCTCTTCTAAATCTGAGTTATCCACTTAGTTTATAGATAATTCGGAATAAAAGGCATTTAACATGAGAAGCCTACAATTAAGTTCGTTAATCCTAGGTATCTTCATACAAGATCCTAAGGTTGGTCTACACTTTAGTCTCAAGTATGTTGCTTAATTGATTTTTCCAACAAATTAAATCCCATTGATTATGGTATTCAATCATCTAAGGCCTTAATCTAAGTGATCAAGCTAAATTAGGCTAAATATGCATTCAATCAAGCAAAAACCAATACCACAAAGAATTGTTCTAATCCAATATTAATCCTAACTTTAACCAAGAAAAAACTTACTTACACATATTCATCAATGTAACACAAATTATGGTCATAATATATAATTGCATTGGTTAAATCCACAAAAATTAAAATAATTAAGGAATAAAAATAAATTAAAAAACACACAATGTTTAGTTTCTCCTGCTGCTTCATTTTCTCTCACACAGCTCCCTCTTGTTCATAGCTACTGCCAGTCTTCAAGAGTTTAGCAAATTATTTATCTAAAATCAATATAAAGTGTCCATTAACAACAACCCCACAATTGAATTACTGCTTGTCCTCAAGCAAGTTACTTGGATCACAACCTGTAGGCCTGATTTGACGTCTTTCTCAGTCAACCTGTAGGTCTGAAAGCTGCTAGTAGCCATCTCATCAATCAACCTGTGACCATCTCATCAATCAAGCTGCTAGTGCTCCTGGTTGATGGAGTCATTCCTATATAAAAAGTGTTAACCTACTGCCATGTGAAAAACCCATGACTAGGACACTATGTCAACATATCTTGAAATCACTCTCATGCTTCATAAAGACTTTTATTTTCAAATTGGGTTAAGGAAGTGATCTCATTCTTCATATTTGCAACCTTGGCAGGAGGGAAAAATTTAGCCAGAAATAATCTCATCATCTCATCCCACGTAGTAATCGATCCTGACTACAAACTGGCCAACCATGCTCTGGCCTTATCCTTTAAAGAAAATGGAAATAACCTTAATCTCACCACATCATCCGACAATCCATTTTGCTTGAACAAATCACAAATATCCAGAAATGTCTCCAAATAGGTGTTCGGGTCCTCCAAAGGCAATCCTCAAAATTGAGACGCTCTCATTATGGATGTAATGTTGTGACGAATTTCAAAGCTTACAGTTATGGTTGTCGGCCTTATAATGGGAGTCATAGGTCTATTGTTGTGACCCATAGTCAAATCTATCATAGTCAACTCGTTTTTTCATTAGGATGTGACATCAACTCCTTCTCGTGCTATTCCATCTCTACAAACTACTCTTCTCTAATCCTTTTTTCTGTGTTACTATTTCGAGCCAATTTGGTTTCCTTGCGCAACCTGTGAGCAATTTTTTCAATCTTAGTGTCTAGAAGCAAATTCTCGAGCCTTTGACGACGAGTGAGCATAAACAAAATGAGGCAAATAATAAAAATAATAATAACAGAATTAAGAATGGAAAATAAAACACATCGACATAAAGCAATCAAGTAGACAATGAAGCAAGAATTAAATCTTAGATAATTAGCACCGTCTAACCTAATGACTCACAATAGAAAGACTTTCCTGACAATGGTGTCAAAAACTTGTTGCGATCTAAACAAAAAAAAATCAATTCTATCTAGACCAACTAGAGGTAAGCGCACCTGTCGACAAGTAATATAAAACAGTAAGAACTGGATATCGTACCCAAGGGATTCCAACACGCAAGAAAATTAAATTAAATGATGCAAAATTACTCAGATATCAAGAATTGATTGATTTGAAAATAAAATAAAGTAAGCGAATCAAGGAAATATGTAAGATGCAAAGTAAGAATTAAAAAATGACTAGAGTTATTAAAATGATAGAAATTGGCTAAGGTATCGTATTTCAATTGGATTGGACACTAAAAATTATAATAGTTGATTGATTTAGGAATTACTTCACTTAACCAAATCGAACCCAATGTTCATAGGAATTCCCTTCTCTTCTAAATCCGAGTTACCCACTTGGTTCATAAATAATTCAAAATAAAAGGCATTCAATACGAGAAGCCTAAAATTAAGTTCGTTAATTCTAGGTATCCTTATATAAGATCCTAAGATTGGTCTACACTTTAGTCTTAAGTATGTTGCTTAATTGATTTTTCAACAAATTAAATCCCATTAGTTATGGTATTCAATCATCTAAGGCCTTAATCTAGGTGATCAAGCTAAATTAGGCTAAATATGTATTCAGTCAAGCAAAAATCAATAACACAAAAAATTGTCTTAATCTAATATCAATCCTAACCTTAACCTGAAAAAAGCTTACTCATACATATTCATCGATGCAATACAAATCAAGGTCATATTATATAATTACATTGGTTAAATCCACAAAAATTAAAATAATTAAGAAATTAAAATAAATTAAAAACATTCAATGTTTAGTTTCTCCCGTTGCTGTATTTTCTCTGACGCAGCTCCCTCTTGTTTGCGCACAGCTGCTGCCAGTCTTCTCCTCCTATTCACGCACAGCTATTGGCTTTGCTCCTTCTTTCCTGATGTGACAATTAAGTTTGGTCCATATTATTCACACACTCACGGTCTTCGTTCCTTGCTCTCCGCCGCTAGCTCTGTGTTCTTTTGTATTGAATGTCTTTCAGCTCTCTCATTCACGCGTGTCTTCACGTATAATCACGTTCTGCTCCAGCTCTCACTGCCGTCAGCTGCCTATGTCTTGATGTGACAAATAAGGTGTATGTCCAACAACCTTATTCACGAGCCAGTCTCTTCGTTTTCTCTCTTTCTGCCGCCACCCTCTGTTTGTTTCTTCCCTATTCAATATTTTTTCCAGCTCTCTAGGTCTTATGTGGTCCCACTCTTCTTATTCACCTTTTCAACCTCATTTGACGCCAGCTGCCTCTCCCTTTTCACGCATGGCCAACCTTGTTCTCTTGGCCAAAACGTTAACGTTTTTGGCCACCCAAAATCCTTATCTTTTTTTCTTTACTTCCTTTGAGAGCTTTTCCTACTTTAGGCATTTAAAGGTTTCAAATTTAATGAGTGCTTAAAATTAAAATAAATAATTTTTAATTAGTGCAATTTAAATATTAAATGAACAAGAGTTTAGTAAATTATGTATCTAAAATCAATATAAAATACTTATTAACAACATCCTACACAAATGATGCCAGTTCTTACTTCAAATTGAGGAAGGCCCTTTGAGCATTGATTTTTTCATTATCACATTTAGCTTGGAATAGCTCATGTGACCAATTTCATTTGCTATGAATCTGTTGTCTCGTTCTTTCTTGTTTTGTCTACATATACAGACTTTGTAGAAATCACATAAACTGATTATGATCATTGCCCCTTCATTATTGGCTCGTCTAAGATCTTGAGATCACGATATAACTTCACATCCTATGGACCGAACAAAACAAAGTGGCCAGATGATGTTAATTGAGATACGAAAAGCAAATTTTCCTTTATACCTGGAACATGGTAGACATTTTGAAGGGACATTTGGTTGGCACCTTGTTGAGGATAAACTATTGTCTTACCACTCTGAGCTATTGGTAACCTTGAATCATTGGTTGTCACCACAACATGACTTCCTTTGTACTTTATTAAGTTTTGCTATTTTTGTTTATCAGCCATCATATGATTTACACAACCCGAATCAACAATCTAGTCATTCTCATGATCAATTAATCCAGATATTATTGCTGTAAGTGCTAACTCCTCCTCTTTTATAGCAAAAAGTGCTCAGCATCTCAATCATCTTCACTTTTCTCCTTTACATTGGAAGTAGCAACATTGCTTTCCATGTACTTTTTCTTGGACTAGTAATCTTTCACCGTATAACCCTTTTTCCCACAATTGTAACACTTCCCTTCAAATCTTCTATTACTGTTGTGAGTTTTCGGAGCTCCCTTCAAGCGAGAACTTCCATCACCTCGATGAATTTTCACCTTGTCATTATTGCTTTTAGATCCAATAACAATATGTTGTTTGGAGTTCCCTTTGCTTTTGTTAACGGAGAGCATTTCTTCTTCACCCTTCAATAAGACTCCAGCTGTTGCTTACCCATGGCTTCTAGACTAGCAAGCAAAATTTCAAACTCAACAAATGACAATTGATTTGACCATCCCTGTACTAAAGCAACAAATCCTCTATATTCAGGTCTCAAACTATGGATAATTATTCTTTTTATCCTGGTTTCCCCAATTGAAGCTGTTGGATCCAACTTGGAAATTTCGTGACATATCGACTTTACTTTATGGATGTACGGGGCAATTGTCATGTCACGTTGAGCTGCTGATAATATCTCATTCACTAAAAGTTGCAGCCTTGCATCATTCTCCTTAGAGAAAAGTGCAGCAAGTGTATCCCAAGATTCCTTTGGCATTTTGGCATCTCGAATATGCTCCAATACATCTTCTTCAATTGTTGTCTTGAGAGTAAACATTGCCTTGCTTGCTTTAACCTTCCACCTTCGCAAAGTTCCATTGCCATCCTCTACCTCTGGTTGTGTAACATCAGTTTCGTTGACGATCTCCCAAATATCTTGGCCTTCCAAATAAGACATCATACACGTTGCCCATGTATTGTAGTTTTGGTTATTGAATTTCCTTTCCCTCCAACTACTTGAAGAACATTCATTGTGCAGGTTCTAATACCAAATGTTAAAATGAAACCACTACAAGCTCAATAAATAAAATAATAATTTAAGAGTGAACTGATACTTTTTCAACAAAAATAAAAGGTAGGAATATTTATTCAATCCGCTTAATAGCCTTATATCGGCTTACAAAGAAACCCATGTTTTCTTAAACCCATAGTCCCACTATTAATTGTTAGAGTGTCCCATATTACCTAGACATGAAGATGTTAAAAAGTTTATAAGTGGCAAGGGTCAACTATCCAAATAACTAGTTCTAGTTATTTGGACAATAGTTGACCCAAGCCCAATTCTTAATAGTGGACTCTACACTCTGCCCATATTTAAAAATTCAATATGGTATCAGAGCAGGTTTGGCCCGGATTATTCATTTCTCGGTTGTCCGTCTGGATGTTCATTCCTAGCAGCTCGGTCCGGTTTCCACTGCGTATATTTCAAGTGACAACTGGATGTCCAGCCCCAGTTGCACTTAAGGGGGAGTATTAGAGTGTCTCATATTGTCAAGAAATACAAAAAAAGAACTAAATTTCAACAATTTGCAATCTGATTATAAAGAAAATGTTTTGTTCAATTCAATCTTAGAAGTTAGAACCCAATTTTTATATGGAAAATTTCAGAATTAGATTTGATTAGTTGTATTACTAAATTAAGCATGACCATGGTTAGTGAAAAATTAATTGCAGCCTCCCATATAATTAAATAAGAAGGTCATATATGGGAAGCTTACCTTTTTTTTTTTGAAAATTTTGGCTCTCTAGAAATAAGTTATCATACTTCTCAATTGTTTCAGATTCCGCATTTTATCAAAAATTTTATTGAAATGTTATTGTTGTATTAAAAATAAATTATCTCATGTACTCAATCTTTTAGGGGTTATGCAAGGATACTAGTTCGACTTGACAATAAATTGTAAGAGTAATTATTATTTGTAAATAATCAAAAGCAGATTGGTGTTGGTAGATTAGAATCTTAATCTCTCTCCCTTCTCACTAAAATAAAATTTGTACCATTTTGCCATACCCATTCCTGTCCTTTTCCAAAATTTTGGCTACCGTGCCTGAAAAAAACCGTAAGATATCGTTTGTGTAATATTCTCGATGTTTGTCTTATTGAATGAGTAATGTATATATACAACAAATGATTCTAATCTAGCCATAGAATACAGTTTGTTATGATCTAATGGTCTCAAAGATGACAGCATGATGTTTGTCAGTAGCTACAGCTGGAAGGCAGTTATCGCTTGAGCTAATTGTCTAGTGTACATGTGCAGGTTTGATATTGTGAGCTGCAGGTGAGGATTTATCCATCCTCAAATGAATGGGCCTGGGATCTTTGGTGGACTTATCAATATTGCAGACTGGACTTGGATTGAGGTCTTGATCCATTATTCTAACAGTGCCTCCTTCCTTGCGCCGAACTCAGTGACTTCTTTCATTCGGCCAGGCCTCTCACAGCTATGGGAAGGCAGGATGGACATTGAAGAACCTTTTGGCCTCAAGGACGACTTCTCGACATTGTCTCGATCACTTGTTCTTTAGAAACCCACGAAAATTGGTTCTTCCAAACTATCAGATTCTGTGGTTAATGCAGGTGTGATAGAGAAGGGATTGTTGACTACTGGGCAGGGAAGAAAAAATTATATAATCCTCCTCCTTCAGTCATCCTTAAGCACTATCCAAATGTAATGAAAGAGGGAGTTATTTGCCCCCTGAAGGAGATCCTTGATGCAGGTGTGAACAAGTGGGCGTGTACTTTTATTGGATTCTTTTAGAACAAACGACTGACATTCCTAGTAGTGAATGTTTGGGCCAAGTCTCGATGGAGTCATAAGGGCTTGGAGCGAGTCTTACTCAGGGAAGACGACACTATCCTGTTTAAATTTGGAAAAGAATGTGATTTGAGGGAAATAACAGAACAGGATCTGTGGCATATAAGTGACGAGCCAATCTTTTTACAACGATGGAGACCAGGTTTGGAGATGGGCAGAAGTGCGATTGAGACTTTCCCTCTGGGGTACATCTGCACAATTTGCCGATGGAGCTTTGGACTCTTGAGGGGCTGAGTTATGTGGCTAGTTCTTTAGGCAAATCGCCAAGCTTGGATACTCCAACAATAAATATGAAAAGAGTGGGCTATGCTAAAGTTTGTATTGAGATATCGAAATCTACCCATTTACTAGACTGCTTGTTAGTGTTAAGTATAGGTGAGAGTGGGGATATGATTTAAAAAATCATTTCAGTGTCTTAACCTTGGAAACTCAATGCTACCAAAAAGTGGAAACCCATTGGGAAAACCTTTCAGGCACGGACGCAAAAGGAACTACTAGCTCCTAACAATGAGGATCCGAGAACAGACGCGATCGATAAGCACCAAGGATGGGTGGAGGAAAACTGTGCAAAGGTACCGAATGGTGTTGAAATCAGTCCTATCAGTAAGAAATCCCATCCAGTGCGGGAGGTACCTAATATTACCAAACCAAAAGCTACTAGCCAGAATAGTGGGCGAATGGAACAGTTGCTTTTAAAAGTCAGGGAGACAAAACCTAATACTGAGTCAGTGGAGCCAGAATCAGCAAACAAGGGACCTAACATATCTGAGTCGACTGAGGCTGTGGCATCTGAGCCTGATATTCAACTGGGTACAGAGTTATCTTTTGATTTAGATGAGACAAACACGATCCAAACTCAAGTAGTAGCAGCTCGACGAAGTGCTGCACGGAAATAAGGCAAGAAGAAAAACAAAGAGGTGATTTCCCTGGAATGTCTATTCTAGTATGGAATACGAGAGAGCTTAATAATCCCTCCAAGAGAGCGGTACTTTTAACTTATTTTGGAGAAAAAACCGATATTTATTATCTTGCTTGAAATTCGTATTAGAGATATGTCTAAGCTGAATATATCGAACCTTTTGGGGGCACAATGGAGGAGTTTATCCAACCATCGATCCTACTATAATGGACGTATTATATGTTGTTTCAATCATGATCTGATGGAAGTACATGTTGAGGATGATAATGCTCAGCATCTCCATTTAGTCTGCAAGCTAGGAGGTTAAAGTACGACTTTTGCCTTAACTTTGGTTTATGCTGCCAACTTTGGTTTCCAATGCACCAATTTATGGTGATCCTTCAACAACCTACAACAATCTATTACCTCCCTTGGATGGCAGCTGGTGACTTCAATTGTATACTCAATACCAAGGAAGCAGAAGGAAGGAAACCATACACATTAGCAAGCACCCAAGAACTTACAAATCTTCTTTGCGATGTGGCATTGATGGATTTATGCTCTACCGAGCACCTACTTACTTGGTAAAACAATCAACAGGAAACTATGCTTATTTGGAAAAAATTGGATCATTGTATGGTAAAGTCGGAGTGGCCTGCAAATTAGGAACTATATACTAAAGATAAACTTATACAAAGCTTATGACACAATAAATTGGAGCTTGATTAAAACATTCTTGGAAATTTTAGACATGCCCTTAGTGTTTGTGAATTGGATTATGAAATGTGTTCAAACTCCTAGGTTGAGTGTTCTAGTTAATGGAGTGCCTTCCAAGCCCTTCAAGAATGCTAAGGGACTTAGACAAGGGGACTCGTTATCCCCTTATCGATTTACTTTGGTCATGAAAGAATTGTCTAGACTTCTCCAAGCCCTTACATCTTCCAACGGGCGCTTTCAGTACCATCAAAAGTGTCAAGAGCTGCAACTCACACACCTTATTTTCACTGATGATCTTATGTTGTTTTGTGCTGCAGATCTTGCTTTTATAAACATCCTCACGAACTCGTTGAGAACCTTCTCTAAGTGGTTTGGCCTACGAATTAATATGGAGAAGAGTAGCTTGATGTTATCTGCCGATGTACATAACCCAAATGAATTTAGTCAAGTAACAGGGCTCAATGTCCATCCTCCCTATTTACGATACCGAGGGGTGACGATATCATCCACTAAGCTGAAGTATAATGATTGCATTCTTATGAGTCCAGATCCCCTGTCCAATATTATGGTGTCTTATTGTCTCCAATAAATCTCAGCCGTTTATTTATGTGGGTCAACATTCCGTGCCAACCAAACGGGGCTTTTTTCCGAGCACAAGAATTATATCATTCGCATAAGAATAACTTGAAAAGCGATTGCATATTATTTAGATATATAAAGAAAGATACAGGATCTATGAAAGTTACTATGAAATATTTATTTAGGAAGTCATATTTTGATATCTATCTAATTTGAGACAATCTACATGGATGGCAGGGTATTGGATTAGATTAACTAATTTTATTGGATTAGATTAACTAATTTTGAGTCAATTCAACTTAATTTTTATAATTAGTACTAGAAAATTTAAATTTAAATTCAAATTCAATTAATTTTGAATACTTATTGAATTTGATTAAGTTTGAATATTTAGTCTATTTAAACTTTTTTAATCCATTAATTTCAAAATAAGTTAAATTGTTTTGGGTTGAATTAGGTAATCAAACATGATTTTTTTTTTATTACTCCAACTACAGGGAGTAATGGTCAAGAGACACGCTAATTAGAGTAGGTGGAACAGTCTCTCGAGAACGTTTACTTCAGTAATGTTTGAAGTGGTAAGAGTGTAAAATCGGTAACTCATTCAATCCGTGCAACATAATTTTCTTTGTTATCTGATTCTTAACGTCACAATGAGATGATCTGTGGCTTGTGCACAATTAGGGTTCTGTAACAGCAAAAATATGAAGTATTGTAAATAAATATTCTAAAAATTAAATCACTTACTTGGTGACATTATGTAACTTCTCCTGACCTTTTTCATCTTTATGTTCCTTTTTAATGCAAGATAAATATATTATTAATTTCTAAAAGAGACAAAGAATTACAATTACCATATTTATGTATAATTCATCTCAATCTTATATCTGAGACAGAATTTCCAACAGATTAGGATGAGAAACTTCACCAACCAAAACCAGACAACAAATATGTTAGGTTATTTATTCAAAATGGAGTCTCGTACTCGCAGGTGATGACGATGCTGATGGTATAAATTTCATGTATTCCAAGGGTACTTGAGATCGAAATCCTTTTTAGGACGTTTCCACAACCAAACTCCATTTTCCAAAGCAACCCAAAAGCATTCATCGCCAGTGCAATTACAAAGATTATCTTCGTCATTATAATACATGTTGAAGACAAGGTGTTTGCCTTTTAGGTCCAAAGTGCACCAGAATATATAGAGTCCCTGACTTTGCTTCTAAACACCACTTTATATCATCAACGCAGAGAGGAGTTATCATTGCCAACGCCAAGATAATCGAGTAGGGTGCTTTAGTGTTTAAAGCTTCCATAGTTACAACGTGATTAATTAGACCCCACAAAAGAAAAGAAAAAGAAAAAGAAAAAGCCCTGAACTGTCGTGAAGTTTGTGAGAACAAACTGCTTCAACTCTTTGCCATTTTGTAGGGGTGAATGGATTGACTAGGAGGTGTTGATGTCAGTAATATCTCATACGCAGCGACTCTCAGTCCTCATATACTTTCCATTTTCTCCTCCGACGTAACTTGATGTTTTGGATTTATGGTTTTGTTCTTTTATCTGTTCTATATATATTCAGTCTGTAGTGGTTCTGTTACTTTTCTTGTTCTGCTAGCCTAGTTGCTTGTTTTGTCCTACTAGTTTGCTCTAAAGTAGTAGAAAAATAATTGGCACATGTCATATCGCTAACAAGTCATTATTCAAGTAGTGGAACTTCCAAGTTATACCCAACAAGGCATTCCCTTACAGCATTGTCCTCCTCTCCCAAATTTTGTTTTTAAGTAAATAGAAACTTTTGTGATGCTCTTCTCTTTAATTATTAATTTGGGACTGAAATGGAGTATATTGGGTCAATAACAACGCAATGTTGAAAACTCTTCTGTCATGGAATAGTTTGCATATACGAAAAGAGGAATTATCTATCTTGTTTAATTGTATTTCATTGACTTAATTAGTGACAAAGAACAAAGAAAAAGGTTTCTTTTTTTGGGAAAAATGAAGTCCCACCAACTTATTATCCAATTCTTATTGAAACTTATAAGAATCAAACATTTAGCATTTTACTCTATAGTTTAAAAATTAGATTAAAAATTAAACCGATAATATAAAAAGTTTAAAATTTAAAATTTTTATATATTAAATCTTCATAAAATTGATTAAAAGTTGAATAAAATTAAAATTTTAATAAATAAAGGAGACTGTTATTACCTATTGAAAATTTTGAAATTTAATTAAAAAAGAAATTGTTAAATAGAAATCAATTGATTTATTTTTATTTATAAAAATTAATTAATTTATAAAAATGACTAATTAATTAATAAACTATTCAATTATTAACAAATAAAGATTATTAAAGTAAATTAAACCTAAAAACTAAAAAGCGAATAGAAAATAATTCAATTTAAAGTTTTCATGATTAAATCAAATAACGTTGAATTTTTTAATTATTAATGTTACTTTAATATTACTCAGAAATTATAGTGTTGTAGTTTAATTGTTGGGTTTTTGGCTATCGACAGACTGTAGATGTGTATCTTTCGCTCCTATCATTACAGAACTTGATCTGATTGTCTGTCTTTTTTGTTTACATCCATCGTTAATGATGGTTTTGAACTTCTAATTACATACGTAAGCTAGGTGGATGGTTGTCTTACAAAACTTGTAAGACAGTTTTGTCCATATACCAGCTTAAAACAATTATTTAAAGAGCCAAAAGAGAGCACAATTTTGTAGGCTGAGTTGCTACTCTGTCTGGAGGCGAAGCCGCATATGTTGCAGTGGGATTGTTCAAGAATAGTAGCGTTGAATTTGTCTATTGATTAGTCAATTTTATTTTTCGAAGGGGGCAAGGACGCAAATATTAAATAATAATAATAATTTAGTTAAATAATTAACTTTATTAATCATTTGTAAACTTTTCCTCCCACCAATCCTTATTTTGTAATTTTGGCTCCTACTTAATCCTGTTTCTACCTCTTCTGCTGACTATACAAAATTTGAGTTTGTGCCTCCTAAGTTCGTAACAGAGCTTAGAGTGGAATATCAAAGTGTGCTCAAAATAGTCGTGATTGGTTGGTGGTTATTGGGAGTGGAGACAATTTAGCTCAAATTTGGGTGTTTTCAATTGACCTAAGGTTGATCCAGATCGGCTAATTTTGCTTAGAAGAGTTAGACCTCGATCAGTAAACAACTCAAGCCTAAATCTAATTAAAAAAAGACATTATTTATGTTTTTTTTATTTTAAAAAAACATTTTTAAAAAATTGACAGAGCTAGCTTATTGTCATCCTTAGTTATTGAGTCCACTAGATATTACAAAATAAATTTTAATTTTTAAAATTTTATTAAAATTATAATTTATTTTAATATTTCATAGTATTCAAATATAATTTTAATATTATAACTAATTAATTTTCAATTATATAGAACTATTAACTTTAATTAAAATTTTATTAATCGAAGTCTTTATTATATCTTTTTAATGTAAATCCTATTTATTGACATGCATGACAATTAAGATGGCCTACTTGAACAACACCCCATAAGAAAAGTTAACACAAATCAGACTGAAATTAGTAGTCTAAGGTAAATTAGAATAATTTTTATAGCATAAAAAGAACCCTATAAAATATTAAGATCAATTTTATGCTTTAGTACAAATTTTAAGTACCAAAATATATCTTTTGTATTTTAAAAATATTTTATTAAGAGTTATCGTAATATAACATGTTATGATCATCGTTCAAATTTTAAATAAATTTCAAGTTGTAGGTAAATAAATTATTGCAAGTAAAATTATCTACCATATTAGTACGCAAATGTAAGAAATTCCAGAGATTACACTATCCTATAGTCTTAGTTTAATTGATCTTAATCGTTCTGATCTTGCAGTAAAGAAACATGATCAATCAGTAAATTTCTTATCTAACCTTAACACTTGGAGGTCGAGAAAATATGGTTAAAAAAACTCTCAAGAAAATGTGAAGAGGCTTCACAGAAACCAAATTAACCGACTTCTTATCTTCTTTTTATTTTATGTATTAACTGAAATTTATAAGAACACAATTATTCGATAGAATGTATGCATAAGCTATAAGCATACAGTCTTTGTTATCGCAATTAAAATTACTGGTTCTCACTTGGTCAATGCTTCCATTCGATCGGCTGCTCGTATGATTTGGCAGGACCATTCCAAAGGAAAATTCCTTTACCTGCAGCCACCCAGAAACATTGTTCATGTGCACACTTGCTTTTGAATTTGCTGTCGCCAGGAAATGGTTTGAACTCGATATTTCGAGGCGGATTGGACACGGTCAAGGTACAAGAAATCATCTTCAACTTCCATTTTGCAAGACAAAACTTCATTCCTTTACCGTGCACAGGAATGTCCTTCTCTCCTGATTGACCAGCTGCACCACATTTTGCATGCATGGGCTTCTCTCGAGGGTTCATATGATTGTGAATATGTACACACCATGGCGTACCCAAAGGAATTATAGCTAACGCTAAAACAAAGAAAAGGGCTGTTGTGGTGGTAAAACCCTTCATTTCTTGCTCTTAGGTGATCTGAAAGAGAATGCAGGTTGATTTGTTTTGGTCTAATTGGTTATTGAAGTAATATGTTTTCGCCTTTTATAGTTAGAGAGTTGCATATTCACGGATGCTCTTAACTTTGTAAACCAGGTTATTTTGTACACACAGTACTTAAAAATTTCATCCCAACAAGAGAATATATCATTTCTATACTACCAAGATCAGAAAAAAAGGTTCCTAAGTTACATTTTTTTTGGTTTTTTAGCTCTTTATTTTTTATACTAGACTTGTGCAGATATCACGTTTCAGCAAAATTTGTATTGAGTGTTATTATTGTTGTTGTTTAGTTTTATTTTTTAGAATGATTCCCAGGATAATTAATCTTTGAAATTCTTAAGTTTCAAGAATGCTTTAAAAGAATTTAGTATTACCGTTGTTCTTTAAGACATTCCTGTTTTTATCTTCTTATTTTCTCGTCACTATTCGTCTATTAATTAGCCCTATGTTTAATTGATATGGAAAGGAAACAGGTGTAACAAAAATAATCATATTGAAATGATCTGCTTTTGTCTTTTTAATGTCTCTTACATAGAGTATTGTCTAGTCTTGTTTCTTCCTTCAACTTTTTATAAAAATAGGACAATTATTTTATAAGATAATTTATCATAGTTAGTTGAATAACAAATTATAGAATTAACAAATTCTGAATAATTTGACATATTTTATAATAATATTTTAATTTTTAGTATTAAAAATGATGTAACGACTTTAAAAGTATTTAACCTTTTTAAAATTTTAAACTTAGTGTTAAACTTTTTAAAAAATTCAATTATGTAATTATTCTTTCAAAACTCGTACAATTAATTTCAAAATTTTATTTTTACTAATGTAGCTAATAGGCATCTATAAGGTATGCAGTGAACGTATAACTTTATCAAAAATAATTTTTTGACCTTATTTATACAAAATTTAAAATATTAATTACTAAATTAAAAAATTTACAACTAAATTAAAAATAAAGATTATTTAATTTGTTATTCCTACGGCGAATAATATGCATAGCGTACAAAGTAATACGACAAATAATGGTGTAGAAAACACCAATTCTAGGTTATCCTGGGAAGTCATATATATGTAATAGTAAAAAAGAAAGATACTGAAATTCATGCTGTATCGAAGTAAAAAACAAATGATTCCAAATGATAAAAAAAACACATATATGATTTGTTTTTTAATTATGGACATTGTGTATTCCAATATAAGAAAATGAAACAATGAGATGGCTCTTCTGTAAAATGCTGAAATTTGTCACTTTTCTCGAAAGAGATGGCTTGTACTAAAGCAAGCCTTCGGCTTTACAAGCTCCGATTCAAACATCTACCATGAATAATATGCATACCATACAAAGTAATACGACAAATAATGGTGTAAAAAACACCAATCCTAGGTTATCCTAGGTAGTCCTCTATATTTACTAGTCAAAAAGATCCTGAAGTTCGTGCTTTATCCAATTAAAAAACAAATGATTCCAAATGATCAAAACTTCCAGCAAATTATATAAGTTTCGGAGAGATTTCGTCATGTGTAATTAATATTATTTTTATGTCAGAATAATTTGTAATTACTATTTTTTAACTATATATTTAGCAAATAGTGTGTATAAAACAATTTATAAATTATGTAATTTAATATATTTAACAAATAGTGTGTATACAACAATTTATAAATTATGTAATTTAAATAAATTAATGACTTAAAATTAAATAATAAAATTGATCTAAATGATACTTGTAAATATTAAGTTATTTCCAGTTTTAATTAACTATTTTTTTAAAATTAAAATAATTTGAATTAGTTTTTTTATTAGTTAAAAATAAGGTTGTGTAGTAATAAACCTTCTCAGACTTTGCATATCAACGAGATTCCTGTTGGATGTTATTGTTGTTGTTTGTTTTTAAAATTAAAATGTTTTTTTTTCTTACTTTGACTTAGAACCTTTAACATTTTGAGTTAGAGAACTTGTAAGACACTTGTTTTTACCACTTAACCAGTCTCTTAAAGACAAAATGACTACTTATGTCGTTAATCAATCAAATAATATGATAATTGAAGATGCCTAAATTATTAGTATAAGCCATTTGCCACTGATCAAAAGCTATAATACTAGTTAGCGTGGAATATATTTCTTTTTAATGAATTGAACCGAAAGCCATATGGTTAGTGCTTAGCGTTAAATCTATTTTCTTCGTAAGGGCAATGCGTATTTATAGTTATAACGACAATTTTTGGATCTCACAATTTTTACAATCTCTCCCCTTCTAATAACACATCTCATTTTTATATTAATTGTTAAATCATATGCTACCAGATCATTGAAAATCATAATTTTTTGTTTGTAAGAACTCTATTTTCTTATAATAATAATTCAGAAACTCCAATTTATAAGCCTATCATTAGACCCTACAATTTAACATTAGTAAGTCCTTCCCAAGCTCGAAACGGATACCTTATATTGGTAAAGACCAGGTCCTGATGGGCTCATTGCAGGAATTTTTCCAAAAACTTGGGCAATCACGGGTAACTTGTTTAGTGCAATCTTAGAGTGCTTATTCTCTTATCAAATGTTGAAGGATATAGATCATATATATGTATGTCTGGTTCCAAAAACCCTAATCTTGATACTTTGGTGTACTAAAGGGCCTATCTATTGTTGCAATATAGTATACAAAGTCATTGCTAAACTTCTTGCTAATAGACTGAAGACTGCTTTATCTTAAGTAATCAATTCTACTCAAAGTGCATTTATATAAGGCAGATCTAATGGAGATAATATTCTGCTTATGCAAGAGCTCTTGAAAGATTACCATTCTAGAAGGAATATTAAAAGTTATTGTTGGAAGATAGAATTCTAAAAAGCTTTTGGTAGGATTAGCTAGAAATTCATTCAATTGTTTGGAGACTCTTGAATTTCCATCTATGTTCATTGCCTCGATTATGATGTGTCTACAAACTACTTCTACAGTATTATGGTGAATGGAATTCCTACCAATCCATTATTTTATGCTCGAGGTATATGATAAGATGACCCTCTTTTACCTTATTTATTCACTTTTGTCATTAGGCTTTTCTCTGCTTGTTATAGGACCTAATGGCAGTTTTCACTACTAAAGTAAACGTATGGCTTCTAACCTCACCACTTGATGTTTGTTGATGATTTGATCCTTCTTTCGAGGTTAGATATTCACTCAGTATAATTACTTAAGCAACTTTTGATGTAGTTTTCTAAATGGTCTGGCCTGGTCATGAATGTCCATAAAAGTAGTTTATACTGCTATAAAGATGTGAGGAGCTCAATGGAACTATCTAGGATTACCGAACTTCAGCTTCATGCTCTTCTTCTTAAGTACCTGAGAGTCCTTATCTCGTATGGTAAGTCAAAGTACTCTGAATGCATTTATCTCACATAATGGATTAAAGCAAGTATTAATGCCTGGTAAAATAAATTCTTGTCACTTGTCGCAAGGGTTACTTTGATAATTTCTATACAGGGAAATCTCTATGTTAATTGGATTTCTCACATCATTCTAACTAAGAAAGTCATCAAGGAGATTGATGGCATTATGAAAGCTTTCTTATGCACTGAGAATTCTGAAAACACTAAGAAAGCTAAAGTCAAATAGAGTGAAGTGAATACCCCTAAAAGACAAGGGGGCTTGGGGAATAGCCCAATTTCTCTTATGCAAAAAGTGCTTCTATGTAAAAGGATTTGGAGGCTATTCGATGACAAAAATGCTAGTTGGGTGAAATCCTATTTGAAGCTTATCTAACCTAAGAGACTCTAAAGGTATTATCAAATTAACCAATCCCATAAGCAAAAATTCTCTATCTCATCTCTACTAATTTTTAGCACTCATTTTTAAAGGATCAAAAGGTCTTATTAGGGTTGTAATGGAGTCGTTGGGGTTTAAAATTAGCTTAGACCAAAGAAGAGGGTAATAAAAGCTCAAATGAAATGGAAACAATTATTCAAGAAATAGGAAAATATAAGGGATCTCTCTCTTTTTTTTCTTTTTCTTTTCTTTTTTTTTCTATTTTTTGCTTTTTTTTAAGAGCAAGTAAAACCGTGGAAACAAGGAAGAAAGTTTATATATATATATATAAATAAAATGACAAAACTCAACATGACAACATGTTATCGAAAACGGTAACAATTACAAGACTTAACTCATTTTCAATGAATTCCCAAGTTCTAAATAATTGACTTTCCCCCAAACTCAGTTTCTTGTATACTAGGGGTAATAACTTGCAAAATCGTCACTTGCTTACGCCTTCTTTTTCTTTTTTTCTTTTCTTTTTTTTTGTTTTTTTGTATTCGTTTTTTTTTTCATTTTTTCAGCCCCCCACATAACCTACTTCTAAATAATCATTTCCACATGAAAGGTAGGGAACGCTTGGCTTATGGCTTGGTTAAATGAGGGTGTCAAAGAAATAGAAATTTTAGTTAGGCTAAACTTGGCTCCAAAGGAAATATAGGGTTATTTTAAGCCAAATTGGATTGTGGTTCATAATTCAAAAAAAATGCCTTAATCATTTCCTTATCAAATTTGTGTTCATATTTCGCCTCAATAGGCCTAGAGAACTTGTTCTAGGATTGGCGAGATCTCACTAGGTTCCAACTTCCTAAAAATTTAATGGATAATCAAAACTCAAATAAAATGGATGGAAAGACTCAAATTAAAGAATATGAGTATGATTAAACAATTGGAAACCGAGCACTAATCCGGAACATTCTATCCACAAACCTTCTAAAGGTAAATCCAATTAGGTTCCAAGCAATTCTCAATTTCCCAAAAGTGAGGCCAAAATCAAAACCTTTAAGGATCAAAATTTCTTAATGAGGTTTAACTATGCAAGAAAAATGACTACATAAAAAATGAAAAGTAATGGTAAATTTTTTTTATTTTTGTATTTTTTGTATTTATTTTTGTTTGAAAATTTTGAAAAATTGATGCTCACCCCCCCAAACTCAGATAAGACATTGTCCTCAATGTCAAGGTATGCAGGCACAATTTGAAGTGGGTAAGTAAACATGTAAATGCACAGTTAAGGACAAAAAGAATGTCGGCAATGATGCATGCGAATTAAGAAATGCTGCAGATCATACGCAAACACAAACAGCCGCAAAATTCAACAATATGCGAAGTCATGAGTAAGAGGCACAAAGATCTTCCCTGTAATGAGTGTGGACCATTTTCTTCAGAAACGTAGTTTCTCCCATCAAAATTCGCTCGTAAGGTCCAATTTCCTGCAATGAAAACAAAGAGAACGTGAATTTTGGGTAAATAAAATAAAATAAAATAAATGAAAACAACAAAGGTGTGAAACTTGGGTTGCCTCCCAAGAAGCGCTTTTCTTTAACGTCTTTGGCTAGACGTTTTTGCTTCTTCAAGCCTCAATGAGCTGAATGGTTGCCGTCCCCCTATCGACTTCGCCTCCTAGATATAGCTTTAAGCGTTGTCCATTCACCTTAAATGAATGTGTAGAATTAAGAGGTGAAATTTCAATGGCTCCGTGGGGGAAAACTTCCAATACTCGAAACGGCCCGGACCATCGAGACTTCAATTTTCCCGGAAAGAGATTGAGTCTAGAGTTGTAGAGCAACACGAGTTGGCCCGGTTCGAAGTGTTTCTCCCTTAAGTGCCGGTCGTGCCATTTCTTCGTCTTTTCCTTGTAAATTCGTGCATTCTCATATGCATTAAGAC